>JASSUY010036671.1:25665-50624 GCA_032466535.1 Forpus xanthops
TAGCCTTGGGTGGCATGGTTTAGTGTGAGGTGTCCCTGCCCATAGCAGGGGGGTTGGAACTAGATGATCTTAAGGTCATTTCCAACCCTAACTACTCTATGATTCTATGATAGACTTTTCTCCACCACTTTTGTGCTTCTCTGCATAGCCACCAGAGGCAGAGAAAAGAACCTTTTTTTCTATATATATATTTAAAAAAAAGTATTGCTGATAAGTGATGCATTGACCTTAACTGGAGACAACTTCTATTTGTGCTATTTTCTCTGAGTAAAAGAGGTGGAAAATATATAGTCTTAAACTAGTTCCATCTTAATAACTTTCCTAAGATGTTCTTCCAAAGTCATCTTCTGCTTAAATCTCTCTATTCTCTTTTTTAATTTATTCTTTATTTTAAAGAATGACATTTGTCATCTTAAGATAAAATTTAAAAAAGTATTTATTCCTTTAATTCGAATTATTTCTCTTCACGAACTTAATAGTCCTGGTAGATAATGCACTTTCAGTTTTACTGAATTTATTCGTTAGTTTTGGAGCTTCAGACCCTCACAGGTATCTTTCTTGTTTAGAAGGGAAAGAATTTGTTCCTTAAACCATCAACTTTCTCAGAAATATATAAAATTTGTCAACACATTTCTCTTCAGGTTCCTAATATGAATATCCTGTATAACACAGTTCTCCAGAGAGTCTCTATTATTTGCAACTGAAGTAGGTATAAAACATGAAGACAACATATTCCCCCAGCCTCCAGCTTTCAAAATTTGAGATCCACAAAATTGCTCAAATAATACACTGTCTCTTTTGAACTGTATACTAGTGTCTTATTATCTTTAATTAAAATGATTGCTAAACCAGGCATTTTCTCTGAAGCTCTGTTACAGATCTGCCTGCTCTTTTCTTTGTGACATTTTTTGTTTTAACTGTGCCTTAAAGTTTCTTCTATTTTACTAATTTGCAGGAAATCCAAGTTCTTCTCACTTCAAATAATTTCTTTTCAGTGATGGACTCTCTATACTTATTCTGATCCAGGATTCTGACAGATATTGTCTCTTCTTAGTTCTTGTTTTTTTTTTTTTAGATTTGAAACTTCAGTAATAAAGTTTTCTCATTACCTCTTGCCAGTAACCCACAATATTTTTACTCTATTTCATTTTTAGCATTTTCTCTTAGAAATTTCTGAGAGAAGCCTTTACAATTCTTGTGCTTTTATGAGTACTGTATTCATAAAAGTACAAAAACTATACAGGAGCACAAGATATAATTCTGCTCAGTCTCTGTCTGTGCTGTTTGATTTTTGATTACCAGCATATTAGCAGTGAGTAAAAGTGATGCTGACGGCTAGTCACTGAGAAGAATTTGGGAAGGAAGTTATTCATGTATTCTGTATTGTGGCAGTGAACGGTATGAGTGAACTCTGATTTCAAAGTTCTTCATTTTTCCAAATACTATTCATGCTTCTGATATTTCACTAGCTTTTTGTATCACTTCCTTTGTCCAGTTCTCAGTATCTTTGACTTACAAGGGGCATTTTTTGACAATTCAGTAGTTCCCTGTTCCCTGAATATATTTAGATATCTTAAAAACAATAAAAATAATTGATTCATAGGAAAACTATTAATTTTCATTCCTCTTTAGATGATCTTTAAACTGCCTTTCCATTCTTCAGACTATCTCCTAAAACAAAAGTGACTTTTAACTAATAAAGTGTCTTCCATTTTCTCTGTGAACTCTTGTTGAGAGCAGTGTGCTGTGTGTGTATGTTGTTCCTAGCTATTTTTTATCCCTGGCTTGCAAATGGATTTCTTTTACAATATATTACCTGGTATACCTACCTGTTTTGAATGCAAAACCTTCTTTTCTTGACAGGGCCATTTGGACCTCTAATTTTTATAGATACAACTTTTATTGACTCATAAATCCACAGTTTATCAGCCAATATGCTCTTAGCTTTTGCGTTTCTATGGTGTAATTCCAACCCTGTCAGACTAAGACCTGTCAATAGTGTTAAGCTGTAATACTGAGCCTACAGCAATTTTTTACAATGAAGAGATAATAAATGTTGTGGCTATTTCTCAGTCTTCTGATATGCATGGGCTACTTTTTTATTCTTCTTTCATCACTTTATACATCCTACCTCTAAATTCAACTTTTTTAACCACAGTCCCAACAGCCATATCTTCTTACATTATTTATCAGCCTTTGCTGCTTTCTCAGCTCAAATGGTCATCCTTGTGGATTAGCAGGTAATCCTACCTACAACTCTATTTTTCTTTACCTCTAACAATGGAAACTCGGCTCACCCTGTGATAGTGAAGAACACTCATTCCTTCTTCCCCCCAGGATGAGGTCCTGCCTGGAAGGTTTGAGTCTGCCACCAAGGTGAAAATGCAGCATTGTATTAAGATTTTAGTGTTTGGGCAAAACTGGAAGGTGTATTACTCCTTTTTTTAGGTCATCTTCCTCTTTTCCTATGCTAATCTATACCTATCTCTCCTTTCTTCCTGGGTTTAGAATTGTGCTTTTCAAAGCCCACTTTCCTCATATTTCTGCTTTGAAAAGTAGTACTATTACTGTTTTACGTATCATTGTTCAGATATACCCAAATTCCCTCAAACAACCACAGCTTCATGATTTTTATTTACTACTTTTCCTTTCTTTGCTCTGTGATGCCTTCTTTGTTTCAGACTAAAGCAAAATAACTTCTTTAGAATGGTAACATTTCTGGGGTTTTGACAAATTTGGCTCATAGGTTTTCAGACCATTTTCACTAACCACAGTTTCTGTATGGCTGTATTCCTTTCTTTTCTCTCTGTTATTAATGTGTTTCTGTTCTTGGTATGTAAAATACATTACCGTGTGAACTGCACTGAAGGAAAAGTGTCCTCTGATTTTCACTTATTATTTTAAGATGGGCGGTAGTATTATTCAGTTCCTTTTTTTTTTCAGGAGTAGGCTACAATCATGAAAAACCTGTGCTTTGTGTTCTTCCAGACTAGGACTTCCTACACCTTTTCAGAACCTGTTATTCTGAGCAAACTTACTATTGTACTCTTGAGATTGTTCAAAAGGAGCTGTGCAAGGAAGCAGTTTAGAGACCTCTGTGAGCACCAGTCTTAACACTGCTTTTGGTTTCAGATGCAGAAGATAACAGATCATTACTTAGAGGAGTTATCAGAACATCTCTTTCCTTTGTGCCTTATGGAACCATACTTAATCACAGTTTTGCAGATTTTGAGTCAGTAACTGTAGATCACTGACTCTATTCCCTGTTCCTACTAAATAATTTTAAACTTATCAAATTTTGATGGCACTGGCAACTTAGGTATTAGATTACTGAAGTGAAGCCAGGGAGGAAAGGCTAGCGCATTTTCTCTGGGATATCCATCTTAAATGGTTGCAGTTTATACATTTTAATTCAGCTTTCAGTCACAATGTATTTGCTCAAGTGGTATGAAGTCAACGAATAATATGTCCCTGCCCATAGCAGAGGTTTTGGAACTAGATGGTCTTAAGGTCCTTTCCAACCCTAACTATTCTATGATTCTATGATTCTATAAGCATTTTTCATTCTGGTAAATCAGTAAGTAAAGTTTTTAGAAACTCTTTTATTCATTATACTCCCCATGATTTTGTCTAACACTCAGCAACAAATAAGAGACAGAAAGGATGGAAGGAGAGCACAATGGAGAGTATACATCTTGTTATATAAATTACAACACACACAAACAAATATCCTGACAACTGAATGGAGTTCTAATTTGATGAAATGCATCCAGTACAGTCAAATAGTAAAAATATTTCACAAAAATGCCCTTTGAAATAGATGTGCTCACTAATGACTCCAAAACTGCTTGGCAGCACATGAGAAATGCCTACAACTGTCTCATTCAAATTCCACATTTTCCAGGTTGGCTGTTTAAAGTTTCAGCTGGTACAGCATTTTCTGCTTCTCCTATTTTTTTTGCAAAAATTGGAAAATAGTTCTCTTTCCCTCAGCTCCCAGCCCAAGGTACAATTCAATTGACTGAATGAAGAGCTCTTTACCTGCTCTGCTAAATTCCTTGTAAAACTGATGGAGTGAAATAGAAAGTTTTAGGAAAAGATCTGTCACCTCCTAATGGAGATAACTACAGTGTGGCAGGTGAAAGTTGAATAAAGAAATCCATACCTCTATTAACAGTAAGGAAAGAATAAGATGTCCAGAGCAGACAGAAGGTGCAAGAAAAATCCCTGAAGTGTGTCTCAGCTATACTCATTTCCACGTTAATAACATTAATGACTGGTAGATGTGCATGTTCTTGAAACTGAAAAGGATCATTACAATATCATAATCTGATTTTCTGCATAACCCAGACCTGGTATTTTACACAACAATCCTTTCACTGAGCTAAATTATTAGGGAGCCAATGAAAAAAGTCCATTTTCTCCTTACCTACCTTCCTCTTCTTTTAAGACCAAACTCTTAGAGCATCTTAAATTTAAAGTCTATAAGTAATGTTAAAAAAGATCTATTTTCTAGCTTCTAGGGAACTCCTACAACAAAATTAGTAGGTTTTCTTTCTGCCCACAATGTGCCACTTACTCAAAATTTTGTACTGCCTACTTTATGGTCCTCTTTGTAAAACAACATAGACCAGTACTCAGTGCCCTGAAAATCACTTCATATTTTCAAACTTAGGGGAAAGTAAAATTGTTGAGGGTTTAGAGTTACTCTATTTTGGGTATTTTATATATATATCACAATATTGTGGAACTGCTTTTGCTTTGTCTTTTTATTGTGGTGCTAAATTTGGCATTAGGTTTTAATAACTGTGCAGTGCTTTGAGACTATGCTGAAAGGTATTTTATCAATTTAAGTTACTATTCTATTATTACTTTGCCCCAGGGCTCACCTCATTTTCAGCAAAGCCCACTCATTTTCTGTGGAGTCATCACTTTTTCCCTCTATTCATTCACTCTCCCCTTTTCTCAGCCTTTCTTGTTGAGAAGGGCCAAATGAACAGCTCCTTCTAAAGCATGGCTCCATCTGGTAGGATTATTCTGCATTGTAACTTTTGTGGTGCCACCCTCCTCAGAAGCCATAAGTGTCATATATCACATAAGCACATGCCCTGTCTCTAGGAAATAGGAATATATGAGACACATGAAGGTCCACATTTGGGATTTTATATTGGGTTCAAAAGCACCCAAAATATTCATCCAGCCTTTGAAGTATTTCATCCCCGCTTTTTTGACTCTCGCATTTACCAAAGCTAGAATTGAAGGTGGGAGAGTGTTTATTCTAGCAGCAAGGGATTGATTTCTTACATGTAATTTTTGTTAAGGGATGGAAAATCACATTAACCACAAATCTCTTGTTTTAATGGGAGAGGAGATTTTTTTGGATCCTTGCTTTGAAGCTTTTAGCTGAACACTCTTAAAGTTCATCCCTGGGCCTATAAAATGTCAGCTCTGCTATGGTCTGTAAGGATATAGATCTCTGGGGTAATGGTGAAACTTTCAGAAAGAGGGAAAGTGTTTTGGCCCTGATAGCATGGGTCATATATGGCCTCATGGTATCATTCTGAATGAAAGCTAAAGTCAGTCTCATATTATCAGTCTGTCTTCAGATAACATATACTGAAGGGCAAATACAAGACAACAACAAAGATCAGACGTAAGGGTAGGGAGGGTAAGAAATCCTTCTAATGAGGAATATGAGCTTTTAAAGGTCATTGAAAAATTTGAACCACAGAAATAGAAGCTTGGAAAGAGAGAGCTCAAGTTGCTACAGGAAGTGAACAGCATGCCATGGCTCAAGTGGACTGTCAGAGACTCTTCTTATCCAGGTTGTCCGACAACAGCCAACTTGCAAATGCCTTTTGAATGTGGATAACAGTCTCACCACTACTATCAATAGTAGCATGGTTTACAAGACTTATGCCTCATCTGTGAGTAGCATGGTGTACACATCATTTCAGATGATGTGTCTGGCATCCTGCCTACATTCCAAGGCTGGTCAAGAAGCAGGGCGTCAAGGGCAGTGCATCAAGGGGCAGTGTGTCATACAATTAGCTTTCTTTGTAGCAAGGGCACATTGGCGGCTCTTGTTCAACTTGGACCTGCCAGGATCCCCAAGTACTTGCCTTGCAAGGCTGCTTTCAAACTGAGCAGCCCCAGCGTGTACTAGTGCCTGGTGTTGTTCCTCTCCACAGGTGCAGGACTTGGCTTCCACTTGTTGAATTTCATGAGGCTCTTGTCAGCCCATTTCTCCAGCCCATTGTGGTCCCTTTGAGTGGCATCACAACCCTCTGGTGTATTAAGCTCTCTTCCTAGTTTTGTGCCACCAGCAGTCTTGCTGAGGGCATGCTGCCCTATCATCCAGATCATTAATGAAGACAATAAACAGGATTGAACCCGATATGGACTCCTGGGATACACTGCTAGTAACTAGTCTCCATCTAGACTTCACATCACTGACAATCACCCTCTGGGTTTGGCCATTCACACAGCTTTCAATCTATGTCACTGCTCATCCAGCCTACACTTAACCAGCTTCTTGATGAAGATGCTATAGGAGACAGTATTGAAAGCCTTACTGAACTCAAGGTAAACTTTATCTAGTGTTCTCTCTACCAAGGGGAGAGAAAGAACTTTCAGAAAGCCTTTATCTAAGTCTCTGATGGAAATCAGTCCATCAGATAAGCTGTTTCATGGCAGGGAATTAAAAAAAAAAAAAAAAAGAAAAAACGTTAAAAAAAGTTAATTAATAGATTGCCCATTCATGCTACCAGGAGAAGAGTTCTACTGGCCCTTCCTTACAGAAAGAGAGAGAAAAGCAGACACTTCTAAGGTAGGTTATTTGTAGATGGTAAGTGGGACGCATAAACTGAGTTACTTACCTTCTGAGTGCTTTTCTGTCTACAACAGCTACAAAGACAGCCTAAAGTATAGTTATATATTTGGACCTCAGCTAATTTCCTTAGGCTAGATTGGCTGAATCCAGGCTAAAATTAAAAGTGCATTTTTCACCACTGCATACCTTAGCATTTTGCTGGCTCAGTGTGCTTGAGTAGAACTGTTTAACATAATTGCTAGTCATTTGAGTAGGATGCTAAGTACTGAGATGGTAATATTTGCAGATGATGCAATTACTTAAATGACCAGCACTGAATTACCTGTCGCTATCCTTTCTTGAAACAAAATATGGACTATGTAGACTGCTGATCTGACTTGGCATTTCCTGTACTGCATACTCCCTGCCTAATGCATATACTACTATTGACTAAAATCCATAAAGAACACAAGCAACAGCAGCAGAAAATTCTCCAGTGGATTTCATGTATTACTTTCTTTCAGAATCAAAGTTCTGCTGAGCAGGAGACAGAAGTCTGGTGCAATTTGGAGCATTTAGGGTTTAAGAAAAGAAGAGTATAGTTGTATTTTGAACCTGACTTCTGGTCAAGAGGTCTGTGTGGTGTGGTTTTTTTTTTGTTTTTTTTTTTTTCCCAAGAGGAAACTTTTGAAAAGTTTCCTGGTCTTTGTTGGAATACTGTTCTACAGCAAAATCCTAGATGCAGTCTCTCAGCCAAGAAAGCTTTATAACCAGTTTTCACACATTTTGCTCTGGATTTCTGTCTCAGAGAAAGAAAGGAAAAGAAGCCCAGCCACTAAATTTCATTCAGGGAAGAAAGATGCCAATATCTTTCTTGCAGTATCTCAACATCTGTGGGCCCATTTCCAGCCAGGAAACCAAAGTCAAAAGGTGCCCAAACACTTATGTTCTCGAAAATGTTATTTCTTTTTTTATGAAAATAGTTCTTCCCCCCCAAAGAAAAAAAGTTTAACAATTCATGAGCTTATGAAGGAGCTCTTTATTTACCCACATCCATTACCAGCTCTTCAAATAAAATTAGCTGGCAAGTCAAGAGCTATGCAAACACTGGACATTTTTCTTTGCTGCAAGTCCAAAATACAGTGGGATGAGAACTAAGAGAATATCTCTTATTCTCTGCAGCTTAAAGACAACTCTAACTTTGGCATGCACCAGGCCCGCAGTAACTTTAATAACAGCACAAGACATAGTGCTGTAATCCAGGTTCATAAGTTTCTTTTTCGTTGCCTTCAACAAAACCACCACTTAAATCAAACTCTCCTTAAGAAATGCTGATCTGCAGAATATTACCAGATGGGTCTCCTGCCTTCTGAAGAAAGGGGGAAATGAGAGAGCCTCATGTTTAACGGCATATGAAAGAAGAAATACAATGTGTAAACTTTCCACTGACGGATATAATAGTGTTCTCACTTTTAAAGAAAAACAGTACTTCCTAGCAGGAGGCCTGCAAGAAATTTAACAATTATTCAAGATTTAGTTGTACAGCATGGCTTTTTCAAACATGTGCAGAGTCTGTTATTTTTTGTAATTAAATTAATTTAAATAATAAATAATGTAATTAAAATACATTAGGATTGTGCAATCCCTAGGGCTGGAACTGTGTGCAGAGAAGAGATGCATATTCAATGTGAAGTTTAATGAGTAAGAAAATGAAGAATCCTGGAAATCTGGTAATGCGCAATATAGTTTTGGCACCCTCTTTCTTCTCCCCCATTCCTTTTTAGTGTAAAAGAGAGTCCAATTTACCAAATCAGGCTTTAAATCATTCACAAGTTCTTTTTCCTCAAAAGGAAACACTGCTAGTGTTTAAGGGTTTTTTAACACAACATGTGGTTACCCAAATGTTTCCCTACAATAGTTCTAGTGAAAAGTGATAGGAAATTGACTCTGTAACCCTGCAATAGCAATGTTTTCTTTGCCCTCATCGGAATTTTACAGACTATAGGAAATCATTACTTGTCTCTTCGTTACAAGGCTGCCCTGACTAAAACTCCTGCTGAGATTTTCAGAAGAGACTAATGTCATCAGAGCTTTGCTGTTAGGATTCATCACCATTCTCGATTTTTTGACAATAGACGCTGAGCGCTTTCTGCACATCAGTCTCTGTTAAGCTGTGAAAAAAAAAAAAAAAACCAAAAACAAACCCCTGTGAATACACAGTCCCTCTCCCTAACTCAGTGAAGTCTTTAAGTTTTGGCAGTCTGTAAGATAAACTTGTTTTTACCTCTGTGATTCAGGCTGCTGATCTCACTTGCTTCTTCAGGTATGGTTTTCCCCATGACTGAATCAGGCACAGCTTATAACTCTGCCTTGGGGTAAGGGGCACAGCACATCTAGGGGCACAGCAGTGACTGGGACCATGAGATGCAAGGACCTGCAACACTTAAGCAGGGATGCTGCAAGATATATTTCTCCCAGATGCCAGGGTTTGTTTCTTCACAATAGAACAACAGGAGCCTTTTCTGTGGTGCCTTGCCTTCTCTGGCGGCAGGGTTGTGATAGAGAAGCTCACATGACCCTGAGGAATCAGTCTAAGCCAAGACCATCACATCCATCTGTAATGGGACAGTACTCATAATTAAATGTCAGCTCAAAGGAGCTCTAATATTCTGCATGCTTTGGTGGGCTGCAAAAGACTTCCAATCATCTTTCTGACTTTCCTGGTTTCATAGTCATGCAATATTTAATATTTTAATTTGGGTTTTGTAAGTGTGGTGTTTTGCCCCTTAAAATCTGAGTTCTTGCAGCTAAGTAATCACAGGAGAAGATGAATTTCTCCTAAAAGCTCTCTGCCAGGGTGATTGACGAAAATTTAAAACACAGAATTGTAAAGATTGAAATAACAGATGAAAATAAAGAAAAGTCCTTACATCTTTATTGTTGCCTTAAGCGCTGATGATCGTAAGGCCTGTCTAATGGTTTCAGGAGGCCTGAGTTAGGGGTTTGAAATCATTAGCAATATTGATGCCTCTGAGAAGTGAATGCTTCATATTGTCTTTCTTGTGGCTGGCCAAAATTACTGTTTCAGCTTGCTACTTTGCTTACAGACAAAAGAGCCTTTATTTCAAGCCGTAAAGGTCAGGAGTTTGGTGCTGAAGACCCAAGAAAATATTCTGACAGATGAATATGTGTATGTGGCCACTTTCTAGTATATTTAGTTATTATCAGTATTTACATACCAGAGTAATTCGTTTGAAATAAGTGATCACAGAGAATCCAAAGGATACACCCAGAGTGCTTTAAAAACTTCGTCAACAGGGATAGGCTGTTTGCTCCTGTCTTTTTCCATCCCTGACATGCAAAATATTTCAAACCTTAAACTGAAGAGGTACATAATAATTGAAAGTAGTAACAAGTTTAAAGTTCGTATGATTGTTCAGTGAGAAGAATTCCGGGGCTGTTTCCAGTTTTGGGCAGGACAAACCAAAGTGTTTCAAGTTCTAATGGCGACTGAGCTCTCTGGAAGCTTTGGGTGCCTGCACTGCAGTTGGGTAGGTAATGCTCTTCTGTTTCACATGCAATACAGTGAGATCCCGTCCCTAAATATTTCAATCAGCATTAAATTTTTTCCAAAGTTCTCAGCGTATTTTTGATAAAAACTAGTATAAAGTACAGCTGTGGATGACAGAAGGATATTTTCACCATTTAGAGAAGTATAGCCGCTCATACTCCGCCGTGCTCTTTATGTGTTGGGGCCATGGAAGAATTTCCATGTGATCAGAAGGTGGCAGCAGATCTCTGCTTCAGTTGTGAAGTGATTTCAACCTCTGTAGCGGCGCAGAAAGGACGAGAAGGAGAGAAGAAAGGAGTGAAGTGTAAAATTAACTTACGGAAGAAAATAAGATATCTCAATTTTAATGACAAAAGTAGCTACGAAAAGACTGCCTCTCACCTCTCCTGATCACATTGCACTAATTCAATAGCAGGTCCCTCACCAAATGCCTTAAAGATTCAGCTGAGAGGGGAAAGCATCCCCATGAAGCTGGGAGAGCAGTGTGAATGGCAGCCTGGGAAGCAGCCAGCCAGTGGTTTGCCTCACTGAGTGTGTGAGTAATGGTAAAAGTGGCCTTGGCTGTTACACTGAACACATCAGTATTGTAGTCTTTACTCACACTGAACACGTGCGAGTACACAAGACTTATGCATCTATAGCTGAGCCAATGTGTTGCATAATGCAGGTCTCATCCCTTCCAAAAGGAGACCCTGCCATGGCTTCCCATCCCTTCCAGGCGCAGTGCCTGGGCAGATGTAAGAGTGCCTCTTTATTCAAAAAGAAAAGCTGCTCCTTCTTTCCATGAACTGTGTTGTGGAAGCCTCCAGGGTGATCATGATGGATCCTTCTCAGAGGATCTTCGCAGATCCTTCCCTTCATTCAGGGCTTTCCAGGAATTGCTCAGGCCATAGCACAGCCACTGCAGGAGGCAGTCCTACTGAGAGCAGGTGCCCATGCCAGCCCATAATGCTTCCCTTTGGTTCTTCCCTACTGGACAGTTTCCTGCAGCCTTCTCATCTCCCCTAAGGCGGCAGAAATTCACATGATTTAAACTTCCACAGAATTGTGATGGCTGTCCTTGCATAGTGACCCTGCAAGAAATCACAGCTGATAACAGAGACAAAGAGAGAGAAGTCATTGCTTTGCCTGCTCATGTACTGCCTCCTCCTCTTGGTGCTGCGTTGCCCCTTTCCTGCAAACTTTTTTTCCCTCTTTGATCTGTGGATGCTGCTTACACATTACAACTGCTCCAGTTTATAAGCTGCTGACACAGAAGGTTCACTGTTAGGAAAGGAAAAGAATTTGAAGGGGAAGGAGGGAACTGCTTAATAACAGCACTAAAAAGGTCATAATTAATGATTTGGCTGTAAAGGTGAGAAGCTGAAGCTCAACATTTACTAAATAGTTTATTGTTTAAAAAGGAAACTTCATCTGTGGTAATATTTTTAAGCAGGTGAGGTAGAGCTTACCAATGAAAGGGAAACTTTCTTTTTCTAGGTTAGGCTTAGGTGCCAAAACACATTTTAAATTAATTTAGTTCCACTGGTGTAAGGCAGACAGTTTTGTTTGTCTGGGGACTGTCTCAGATTGTTTTACTTAGTTTCTTTGGAAATAAACCAAAGTACTGGGTTTGATTCACGGATCCTTAAATCTAAAGGGGAGTGGTGTGAGCATCTCATCCAACCTGAGACACAAGACACATTCTTTTGCTACATCAAGTCCAGTGACACTAGTGCTTAAGTTGTAATACATGGATTAGGAAAATAACTGGATTTGCCTTAAAGTTTGCAAGTGAGGTACTGAAGCAGTCCTGATGGTTAGTTACCAATAAGTTAAAAGTTGTGCCTGATTTCCAATTCAGATGTTCTTAACTGATACAAGAAAGGCAGCAGCTACAGAGTCATAAGGGAAGGTAATAAACTGGTAGTGACATGTGAAAGCATGGGATACCTAAGGCAGGAAAGACAAAAGCTTGCCCACGCATCTGTCATGATGCTGCCTATTGCAGTGCACCATGCACAGACTTTTCTTCCATGTTTAATGTTTGCTCCTACAGAAATGCATCCACCACCAAGAAATCCTTGAATACTCTGTCACTAGTCAGAACTCTATTACAGATATGGATATATTTAACTGGACAATGTCAAATAAACAAAACATAATGGACAAGGGCAAAGCACATCAGCAAGTAAATAGTTGTCTTTCTCTTGAGCAGCTTCTCTGGTTGGGAACACCACCCTTTCCCTTATCCCTTCTGATTTCAGTGGATACTGTTGAGCTCAGTGCTGTCAGTAAACTTATGCTGCACAACCCTTAATTCGCATAAATAAAAGCAGACATTAGCCTTTAACTTATAAGTCTTTTAATTCCATTTGATTGCAATGTTAATTTTTATGACGGTTATTTCAATTTACAGTGATATAATTAAAAATAGAATATGCCTTGTAGCAATTATTATAAACATTGTGTTGTGTCCTTCTTAGGGAAGGGAGACAGTTCAGTAAGATTTTTTTCCAGAAGATCATTTTAAAACTTCATCTCAGTAGAAACAAACACACAAAAAACGCAGACACTGGCATGAAACAAAAGAGGAAAATAATGAGACAAGCAATTCTTAGCAAAGGTTTCAAAGGGCAATGTTGTTTGGTGGGGCTTCACCAGATTAGTATTACATAACCTTTAAGAATAACTTACAGGAAGAAGCTCATTTTTTAGGAAGGGGCTGTCACTAGCAGAAACAGTACCAGTATTGTAAAAAAGGTGGTTTTGGAAAGGAGATTGGAATCTAATCACTCAGATCCTTGAGGCAAAAAGAATAAAGGGAAGAGATTTGGAACAGTCTTGTGCCAAACTAGTCAACAGATGGCTTAGGGCCAGGACTCAGCCTGTAAGGACATTTTTTTGGCTTCAGGAACACTAGCCAGTTAGCAGTTGGCCTGTTCCTGTATCATGTTGTAGGACGGAGAAGGTGCAGATCTGGGTTTGGTCTGGTAGATTGGAGCAGCACTTTAGCAACATATCTATATCTGTTTGGCTCCATAGCGCCTAGCTGGGAATAAAAATAGTTTTTAGGATATGAAAATTGGCCATCCATGTTTTAGAGGATGAAGAAAACTCCAAACAGGTGTGAGGGCAGATGCTGTGGGACACTGAGGGCATCTCTATCGATTCAAACTGAAACTGATGTGAACTGAAGACACCTTGCCTCTCCGTGGATTAAAACTGAGGTAAGAATAAGGCCACTTGCTTCCCACTATCTTTTCCCTAGTTCTTTTATAGGACAAAATGATGTTGATTTCCCTTGCATTATAATTATGAAATGAAAACATTTCCATTTAAAAAAAAAAAAAACCAAAACTTATTTCTGAACTGGCAGCAACCTGAACTGATTGCTGCTATTATTTATAAACTTATTCATACCTAAATATTTGCTTTCTAAGTCTGACTAAACTCTGCTTGGCTGCTTTTGTAATTTCAGTTTGTACCAAAAAAAAAAAAAAATCAAAAAACCTACTGTTCCTTTTATGAGTAGCAAGGGATATATTATTACACTCATAACACCACAGAGTAACCTATACAAACACAAGCCACAAAGTATAAGACAATGCTCAAATTAGGGATGACAAAAAGATATTACACTTTACACTGGTGGAAAAAAACTTGTAGGTCAGTCTTCTGACAGTTCATGTCATATTGTCTTTATATATGCATGCTTGCAGTGACTCCAGTCACATTATTCCTCATTTAGACTTGTGCCAGAGAATAATTATAATAAAAACTACCAAATCTATGGTGTATTGGTATCACTGAAGATCACTGCCTCTGGAGCATTTAGAAGATAAGAAGTAATACAGAAATTTCAAAACGCATGGAATAACATCCTCACTACTAATCCAAAGCATTGTAAACTAAAAATAGCACTGCTAAACCCAGACAATGAACATTATAAGTTCTGAGCCTTTAAATATTAGGAAGTATTCATATCAAATATCCTCTCTTAACAGGAAGACTCAAGGTAATGATTTTTTTCAGCGCTGATGACCCATCAAAATTTCAGAGGTTATTTACCTAGAAATTGGGAAAGCACTAAGAAGTCCTGATTACCTCTTCCAAGCTATAATGCTTGAACTATAATCCCATGCTGCACTGTCAATTGAGAAAAAACAAAGTGATTTCTCCAAAGGCCCCAACTGAGGAATCTGTTTCCTAACGATATAGCTCATCCTGACCTGAATGCTCCCACCTTCAAAGCACACTGCATTGCTCATTTCTTCTGAAATACTTTTTCTGGAGAAGAGAGATCATTTGGAACAACAAGGTAGGAAAAACTTTGCTATTGCTTTTCAGCTACTGTTTCTATCTCAGGATTAGGTTTTTTAGAAGTGAACCACCGTTAATACAGCGTGACACAAAAGTCTATTATGTTTGTTAAGGTAGGCTGTACACCAGTGCAGTGAAAACTAGACAGATGAGGGAAACCCAAGAAACCAAGAATGTTGTAGTACATCAGATCAAAAGTCCATTTCATCTAAAAAAGCATAGAAAGGACAAAATGGATAACAATACTTCCATGAAACTTCTGTGGTTGAGGAAACAGTAGAGGGGTTGAGAATGGCAGGAGACAGCAGGCACATATCCTGTTTTCAATAAAATAGGAACATTGACCGCAAACACAAGGAAGATTCACCTGTGACCTGCTGAGAACTGGCATTTGTGTTTTTACTTGTGTCATTCAGTAGCTCTCCTTATACAGATCTTTGTTAAATCCATGGGACCATCTACAGTATTGCCCCCTCATGTATAGGCTCAGAAGTTGGCCTAAGTAACCCAAACTTTCTCTGAGTCCTATGAAAGATGGAGCTTATACTGTTTCTGGTGTCCACTGGAGAGGATGTGAGATACAGTGAAAAACTTTAAAATATGCTCTTCTAGATATCTACCATTTGCTAGTAGGAGCAATATTTGGAGCAGGGGGGGACTGGTGTTGCCAAGAATGTTTTATTTCACAGTAAAAAGGAAATATTTTGCGAGTACTTCAGATGGCAGTAAAGCAGGGACTACTTAAACATGACATCCCTATTTATAATGAGTATACTTTGATCTGTAAACAGTCCTTAAAAATTAAGTAGGGATATTGCTTTTAATAGTGCGTTTGCTAGTCCTGACCTACAGGTGTGCACAAAGAAAGCATGTTTCCTACTGCACTCGATCGGCTTCCACTGATTTACAACATTTTCAGTCCCTTCTCCATGTGCTGCAGAAGTTTGAGTTCCATGTTCTGCTTGAACCTGACTTGGATTTATTTTATTTTATCCCCCAACTAGTCCAGGCAGTAAGATAAGAATTACTTTCACACATGACTCTGTTGGCATAACACTTGCTTCCACTTAGTAAGAAATACATGGTTATTTCAAGTTACATTTCCTTTGAAAACCAATAGTTTAAACTGAGGCCTGAAATGTTCCATTGCATTCCTTTTTAAACCTTTTTAAATATGGAGCTTCAAGTAAAATCTAAAGGGCTTACTCAAGTTTTATACTTACTTTTCTTTGTGTATTTGTTGTTTTTATCAAGTTTATCCTAAATGATCATTTTAGAGGCACATTTTTTTCAGAGTTCAGTAGCTCTATGAGAGGGCTATACACCACTGCTGAGCACTATCATTCCCCTGAGGACTTACTAGGTGTCAGCCTCAGTCCTTTGGATGGGTGGGAGAAAGGATGAGAAGATGGGCCATGCCTCTTAGCCCACAAAGACTCACTGATAAAGAAACTGTGACAGATTTGTTGGGATATTTACTCTACTTTGGCAAACCTTTCTGAGAGAGGCTCTTAGGACAACTAGGGACTGAGGAGCTATTGACAGTGCTGTTTGTCTACGTAATCAGAGAGAGCAAAAGGTAATAGGGAATTAAAGGGAATCCATCTCACCAATTGTGTCCAGCAATGTCGTTTAGACATAATAGGCAACTTCTGCTCCTCACTTCTGTTAAATGCCATTAACTTTTTTGTTTCTGCAAGTAGAATTTATGGGAAGTCTCAAAGAGAAACCTGGTAAAATGGTTCAATTATAGCACTTATTTTTCCAGAAGGAGGTAGGAGTGCATTCTTGCTAAAGCAAATCCTCTTCTGCAGCCTCAAATCCTGCAACCTCTTACCAATAAAGCCACTGGCAACCCATTGCCTGAAGAAGGTCCCTTCTCTAAATCTGAAATCCAAGTGCAGGAACACCAAAAACTAAAGCAGTGACTTTGATATCTGAGCTAACTTTAATCAGGTTTCCATTCATAGTAACATAGAATTATAGAATACCATGTTGGAAAGGAGCTTAAGTATCATCTAGTCCAATCTTTCTAGCAAAGCACGACCTAGACAAGTTGGCCCAGCACGCTGTCCAACAAATCTTAGAAGTGTTTTATGCTGAGGAATCCATCACTTACCTAGGGAGATTATTCCAATATCTTTTCCAGCCTATCCAGGTCTTCCTGCAGGGTGGCTCTCCCTTCCTATATGTTCACTTCCCCAATCAGTTTGGCATTGTTAGTAAACTCAGTCAGGGTACAATTGATCCCATCTCTGAGATAGCTTACGAAGATATTAAACAGTGTTTGGTCCAATATTGATCCCTGGGGGATCATTAGTGACCCATTAATGACAGGTCATCAGTTTGAAAAGGAGCTATCCACCAGCACTCCCAGGGAGAGACTAGACAGCCAGTTCCCCACCCAGAGCACAGATCACTTGTCATCTTAACCATTATCAGTAGCTGTCCATCTGTAATGGAAAGGAGCTTTGCATAAATACTACAAGGTTCTCCAGTGTTTCTAAGCCCTCAGCTCATGAAACCCACATGAACACAGGTGTAATACTGTTGGTTAGGGCAGTAGTAATTTAGAGCTATCTCAGGTACAGCTGCACTACATCCTTGACGTAATGTCTGTGTATCTCCACAATGCAACATTACAACCTGCTCTTTCTGCATGCTGCACCTCATGGCACTGCCATTTCATGCTACCTGTGCTGTGACTCTATGCTCTGTACTGGCAGGTTTTTCCTCATGTGAGAATCCCGACACACTTATTAAATACAAGGTCTCAAAAGGATTAACTGTTTATAGCTGACTGTAAAACCACCTTCTGCCCAAGATTCTTCAGTCATTTGGTTAAAAGAGATGAGCCTGATGTCTGGGAAAATCTCACTAGTTCAGGTGAGCAGTTGGAACTGGCCACATTTTTACTGCAATTGTGCTTGCTTTTAAGTGACACAGAACGTGTTTGTAACGTAAGTTGGTGGGAGAGGGTGGAGTGAATATGGCACTTGAAAGCTCATGAGAGAAACGAAGTTTTTACAGTATTTTCACTAAAATGGCAACAGAATAAAAAAAAATATATAAATAAGTTGCATAAAACAAAAAACAGCAAGGATCTCAGCTTTGCTTTGCAGAAGAAACCTTTCAGGAAGTTAAACCAGAATCATCACTATGAAAAATCCCAATCAAGTTTTTTCTACAGGTAGCAAGAATTATTTAGAATGTTATTCTTTTAAATTCAAAAGTGACATCAGCAATTCTTTTTAATTATTGGGAAATTGTTTTTTTCTTGGATTTATTCTTCTTGCATATTTATCAAAGCCTACTGCTTTTTTCCTGGCATGAACACAGCATATTGTATATACAGGTCTGCTCTGCATTCATACCAATACAGATATGGTGGTGAGTGTGTAGTTTCCTTCTGAAATAGTTAAATTGGTACAAGTCCTAGTGGGCTGTTACTCTAGGATGAAGACACTTTCGCTCGATCTCATTACAACAGTTCAAAATGTGGTAAATAAGGCCATGGTATGTGCAGTAAAAATGAGATACTGACTTTTACAAATCTTAACCAGCCTATTAAAGACAGGTTGCTATGTCCCTGATCACTCAATTGTACCTCACTGAAGGAAAATATCTTTCTTTTGCTAAAGTCAAGGCCAATGTTCATAAAAGAAAGAACAAATATCTGTAAGACAGACTGTACCTTTGGGAACATCCTTGAGCCAGGGAAAAGAAAGAAGGAGGATAATGAGGAAAAAAAAACAAACCAGAAATGCATTTTTCTATCACTTATCATAGACATCAGAAGAAAAAGAGGTTAAAAAACCTGAAACTTCAAGCTGTAGCTGTAGGCATGCTCTTGCTAATTCAGATTGTTTGTTATTCATTTCAATTTTAATGACTCAGGTGTGTGACTACAACTGGCTATCATTCTCTTAATAATGACATTTACAAGACAATACCTGAGTTTAGTGTTCTCAAACTATAAACAGATTTTTTGTTATGTTTTGCACAGTTTTATCTAGGTGAAGCTATATATTTTCATTCCATATCAACCTGCTCACAACATAGTGCTATCACTTTTTCTCAGAGGGATACTATTATGATTCCCTGTAGGAACAGATACATACAAAACAGAGACCTAGGAACTCAGTACTCAAGTTGTGCAAGTTTATTTAGCTCCCAGAATAAAATCTAGAAGACAAATTGGACAAAAAGCACTTAATCCAATGCATACAGTACTAGGTGTCTTACAACATGAATCCAAAGTGTCTACTAGAGCTAGCTCATAGATGAGATGGAGCTGTGTGAAGGAAAATAGGGGTGATCAAGAGAAAGAGAGAGAGGCAAGAGGAAATCTTGGACTCCAGTCTGACCATGAAAAGCTGTTTCTTTATGTTCTATTCAATGATTGCTTGATAGAAAGGAGCATTTATGAGTTTTATTTGAAGATGCATAAACAAGGCACCCCCAGGAGAATCAGAGATGTGGACTTTTGAATCCTATCAGACAGCCAAAAAAGTGAATGTGCGGCTCCCACTTCCTGGTCAAATGCTCTCTAGCTATTGCCTTGGTGCACAATGAATGTGTTCAAACCATCTCCTGTTGGAGATGGAGTTCAATCTCCTCCTGCAGGGGGGAAAATGAGGAGGTGGAGGTGGTTCAATTAACTTTCAATCATTTTTCAATTCACTTTAAATGGCTAATGTCCTATTTTGCAATCAGGTCTCAGGTGTTGTGCACCCTTACTTTTGAATAAAGAGGGAAGTCATGTTGAGAGTCATGAGTTTGAGAAGCAAATAGTGAAAAAGAATAAGAATATGTTAGATAGTAAACACAGAGCTAATTAGACAACAGATACATTTCAGCTCATAAATTGTAGTTTAACCATCTTGCATTAACCACCAAACCATCTAAATATTCCTTTACACACATTATGTTTGAGACAAAAAAACTCATAAATTGCACAGACTACTAAGCTGCATCTGTTAGTACCATTTCCAACTACAGCTAGAAAGGAACAAATAAAATCATAGGGTGCAAGGTTTTTTTCAATAAAATCCATGCACAGCTGTTAGTTATTCCCTTGCAGCTTTGACAGAACATCAACTACATTCTGTAGCTTTAGGATAATAAATCAGAGGGGACTGTAGGAGGAATGGACATCAATAAGATGAAGAAAATAACAAATGAGTTCCCCTTTTAACTTTCATGTTGAAATTTGCACTCTCTTTTTCCCCAAAGCTACATAATAAGGACACTAATCACACCTCTGCGGGAGCTTTCAAAGTTTGCAAGGTGCACTATTGCCTATTCCAAGACTGTGATGCAGCTATATGTGCTGTAGAACACTTGATCAACCAAAAAAGAAAAATTAATGAAATGCAGAAAATTGTGTCTCCTAGTATAGAACCACATAAACTAGACACTACAGGCTCCTCACTGACGTTTTATCATTTTATGCATAGGATCAATGTGTGCCATAGAAACTTAGGGGTCAGAGTCAAAAAAGATATGGTTTGCTCAAAAAGGTTTGTACTCTGTCAAGGAAATTGATGCTGGCAATAAACATTTTTATAGGATAATTTCTCTCAGTTGGGTAGAATCACTCCACATTTCAAAAATCATGGTTTTAAAAAGTCCAATGAGTGCCTCATAGCCCCCCACTCCACCCCAACACACATGTCCACAATGTAAGGTAACCAAGGTAGGTCTGGTTTTCTGATTGCATCCTCTCAACAATAGCTAAGTTGTTCTTCACTGTCCAAAATAAAACCCATTCTTTTTTTAGGTGTCTGTGGTCTACCTGTATATCTAATATACTACTTGTATATCTAATATACTACTTGCATATCTAATATATTACTTGTATATCTAATTCTTTCATCTTTCAACATTCTGAGACAGTGCTTTTTGGTTTTGTAATCCATAAACTGTATCAGTAAAATATGAACAATTTTTCAACAAAAATTACTTTGACATAGTAGCAAAATATCATTGGACAGTGTGCAAGAGTTTTATGGAAAGCAGCCCCATGACACTGTGCTTTCTGAATACAGGCACACCAAGAAAAAATAGTTATGTGGAGCTTTTTACTATTCACAGTAATTCCTAAATCTATTATTTGTTACTTCCTCCTGTTGCATTACAGTATTTTTCCCCACTTGTATCTGTTTTTTTTAAAATGATCTTCAGTTTATTTTGTCCTGTCCAGCTGCTTATCTCCCTCTTTATTGCTTTTCTATTGTTTGCAACTTCTTTCCAGTTTAGCATTAACTGTGGATTTAATTAAACTGTGGTTATTAACATTCATTTTATATGCCTCACTTACAGAATCCCTCTTCTAGTTCTTAATGACAACTTAAATAAATAAAACCTAATAGAGATCCCTGTGGTACCTCACTAGACACCTTAACCTAGTTTGATACTTGCTACTTAACTGTTTACTAAGCTCCTTTGAACACTCTTGAAACCACAGAAGAGCATGTATTTTCAAACCAAACTGAATTAATTTTTTAGTCCAATTTTCATGAGACTCCATATTGAATGCTTTAGCTGAATGCAAATAACTTACAAGTGTCACTTTTCCTTTCATCTGTGGAGGCCCTGATTCTTCAACACTCATGATCATGCTTAATTTTAAGCATGCGTTCAAAGTAAGTGCAAATAAACACTACTTGGGATAAATATGTCGTACATGTGCTTGCAAGCTGCCAGCTAATTTATCTAGCTCAAAAATTGTTACTGTAAATCTGGAGTCTTATTGTACATCAGCTATTCACCTCCAGGAACATTATTCCTCCAAAGCTCAGCACAAGGATCTATATATTCTGTTGAAATCCTCGGTGACAGATAATTCTCAATTTTGCTTAGTAACATATTAAAGAAAAAAGAAAAAATCAGAAGCAGTTCAGTAAGAAAGGATATAATATGAATACGATATGAGTTATGAAGTATATGAGTTTATAATGATAAACTCATACCAGCAACATAACGTTTTACAAATACTCAGACAAAAAAAGAGCAAAAGCCTTTTAGAGGCCTGTACAATTATTGCCAGCCCAGCTACTGGTTGAAAATGGCATTCTCCTATTAGAACACACAGCTACGTTCTTACTAACATTAGTGTTAAACTTGTCAAAAGTGAGATCAAAACTTTCAAAGAGATACATTAGTGTCAAGCTTATAATTTTCTGGAGACTTCAATGATTTTTTTCCTGATTTCTATAGGATTAACTTCAATTAAAGCTCTTTCGGGATCATGAAAAATACATTTCACCAGAATAGGAATTTAAATTTATAAAATTGCTTTAAATTTAAATTATGAGAGCAAACTAAGACACACAGTTTGATTAAAATTAAGATGCTTTTCAAAGGCAAAACCCAAAAACAAACAAACAAAAAAAAGAGGTTCAAAGTAGGAATTTATTATGAAAAAAACCTAGAATATCATCAACCAATTTACAGGAGATTTTGTTCGCAGCCCCTGCCATCTTTCCATTTCAAAAAGCATAGTCCAAATTATCCTTGTTCTCCAGCAGTGGATCTGACATCTTTTATACTAGAAATGACTGATGATGAGCCGTGTCGTTAACATAATGCTTTTTGTTGCAATAAATGGCTCATGGCAGGGATGCTGGCTGAGATGAGGTATCCCCTTGCATTCTATACAACAGGACTTCCGTAAGACTGGTACACAGCTTTTGAAGTTGTCTGTGAAGGTAATCCTTATGAAAATGAGTAAAGTAAAATGTTTAGAGATGGTCGTGGAAATGACAGAAGGAGCACAAAGCACATCTGGTTAGAGAAACTTTGAAAATAATGTCCTCAAAACCTTAAGTTCCCTGTGTAAAAATATTGTATGCGTTACACGTTTATATACACATCTGGGACAAATACATTTAATGGAGGTGAATAGCCCAGTTAAGACTAACAGTTCCTTTAACCAAGTTTGTTACAGGGGAAGTTTTCACTTAATTTGGAGACTATCAAAGAGATCTCCTCACTTAAGACCTTCACTTTGAGAAAAATAAGGCAATTTAAAAGAGAGAAATCAATGAGGAAGAAAGAAGTAAAGATAATATTGCTTTAACTGGGATATCAAAGTTGCTTTTATTGTCTGTTCACAGGTACCAGTAATATTTCTAGTAATCTAGACACATACATAAGTTTACATATATATGTGTGTATCAGTTTTCTTGCAGTTGGCTATGTTCTTTATAATTAGGTAATATAATAAGAGGAATATGTTATTTTATTTAAAAATATATAGGTTATTTCCTATGTATATAATGTTTATTCATATTTTAAATAAACCAACCTCACTCAATTCCAGTGAGCAGAATAAATAACAGAACAGGTTTTATTTAAAATAAATAAACACTGAGACAAGAAAAAAATTACTCTAAGTACAAGTGGCAGACTTGGGAACTGAATCCAGGAGTGTTAAGTGATGCCAGCAGTGACTAGGTTGCCTCTGAGAATCAACTAATGAGGAAAACTCTTGGGACAAAAATATGAGGAAGGAAATCCTCTAAGAGCTTCCTCCCTTAGGTCTCTTGCATGCGTACAATCTTGTTCCCATTGAACATCTCAGCAGCTCTTATGTCAGCTCTGCTTAGCCATCTTCAAGAAACTTTAAATTTTACCCTAGCACCTTTTGCTTGAGTAACTGTGCTGCTCAGCTGCATTGAGATAAAAATGCAGAAGCGTGCAAAAAAATAACAAACAAAATCTTTATCAAAATCATAATAAAGAATTTATGATTCTCTCCCATGTAAACTTGGTCACAGATCTCCTACAAGGATTCTATTTCTACTGAGGTCAAACAACTGTCAAGAAATTCGGTGGGACAGGACAAGCTAAAATTTACATAAGAATAAATGTAAACCATATTTGTTGTAACAAGAAAAACATAATTTTCCATTAACTCTTCATTTCTGTCTTTTATCCTATGAGATGGAAATTTTATTTTATTCTTTGAGAGGATTATTTTGTGCTGATATAATATATAGCCCATAGGACCAGTGGCACATAATGCAAAATAAAAGCTCAGTTGACCTACACTCCCTCTATAATTTGGGAAACATTCTTCACATGACTGAAAGTGCATTAGTTCAAGGGACTGAGGAATTTTCACTTTTATTATAGTGCTGTATCTTCCCTACATAGTCTACATACCTTCAATTTTTTTTCTTGATTGAGTGAGCAAACATGAGCAATATTAAATGATAAATAATACAGTTCTTTGGGTACAGATGTTTCTGTTCTTGTTTCATCAGTATAAAAATGATCATTCTTTCCATTCTTAAAAAGTACCTGAAGGTAGATATGTTTGCTAAAATTGTTTACTGCTTGTGCATAAAATTGCTCATTTCTTTAAAGATAGTTGAAAGAATATTTTAAGATCTGATCTGTTTTTTGTTGAAATCAATGGGAATTTAATCATATTAGCCTGAGCTTGACCAAAGTATGCAGATATTCTTAGTTCTGTGGTTACATTAAAAGCTCTTGAATTTTACGTTAAAATATTTTCAGCTTTTTTTTTCCAATGGGAAAGTTTGACATTAAGGCCTTTTCAGTCTAAGTATGAAAATGTGTGCATCATTACTCCCTACTTTTTGTTTAATCCTCACTTCATTCTTCTAAGGGAAAATGTGATCTGAGCTCTTAATCTTTAAATCTTACTTATGATATTTCCTGTATATCATGCTGGGCTATCAATAGCTGTTCAAACAGATTCCAATCTATAGCAATGAAGACTGCATATGATACAATGCAATGTCTTTATATTGTATTTCATTTACCACACAAATTAAATTATCTGGACAGTTCTATTATAGAATGAGCCCCCAAAGGTCAATTTCCCATGTCTTACACATATTTATACAACTTAAAAACCTCCTGCATGTTATAAAATTAGTGTTTGATTTTTAAAACAAATCACCCTCTATTGACAATTTGGCTAAAACCCACATAATTAAATAGTTTTCAGAGTCTCCTTTCCCAAAGCATGCAAACATCGTAAATGCTATAAAAGTTTATGCAAAACTCTCTTCTCCCCGCAGATAGGACTGACTATATAAACAGTAACTATATTGACACATGCCTAAACTTTAAAAGATGCTTTGCTTAACAGGAAAAAGTTTGTTGCTTTAATAAATTCATAGAATCATAGAATAGTTAGGATTGGAAAGGACCTTAAGGTCATCTAGTTCCAACACCCCTGCCATGGGCATGGACACCTCCCATAAAACCATGCCACTCAAGTCTATGTCCAACCTG
>JASSUY010036675.1:0-64649 GCA_032466535.1 Forpus xanthops
GAAGAAAGGGGGGGGGGGGGGTGCACAGAACTGTTTGAGGGGCCTCAAACTACGACAGCCAGAAACAAGGGAACATAACTGTGGTGCAACTGATGTATTGGAATACAGAATGAAGTCAAAGACATAGTGTGCTACTGTAATTATGACCTAATCTGGGTTTCTTGTTTTACCCTAATTTGCAGCTCTGGGAAAGGACAGAATGCTACACAGAGCACAACTGGAATCCCCACTGTTGCACATAGTTAGAATCGTTTCAGGACAGCAGATTAGCTGATGAATTCCTCCTTTGATTTCACTGGATTTGATAATCACCACACATTTATTGTTTTGTAATAACTTAAGTGTAAACATGAAATAGGCAGCAATAAAAAAATACAGCTTGAAAATATAGGTTGATTTTCCTTTCTACAACATCTCTTCAGGAAAATAAAATTTCAACACATTTTCTCAATATTACATTCCTTTTCAAACAAAATGAAAAACACAGGAAAAAAATTTCAAGTGTTATTTGTTAAAGAAACAAAGAAAAAAAAAAAAAAAACAAAACACACCGAACACAAAGGTTTTCTATATGACATGGTTTAGTCACATGCAAAGATACTTGTCCAATCTTGTAACAAACCACCTTTTCATTTAGAGCACAAAACATGCGAGACTGAGATAGCCAGATATTCTTGGTAATGTACACTATCATATCATTTACATACAAACTTATATGAACACAGATTAAATCAGAAATGGTCCATATACACCAATGACTGTCCCTTCACCTTGCAGGAACCAAAATCACAGTGCTTTTGCTATCCCACTTTAAAGAAACCTGTCAGGACTCTCACTGGCACTGTGAAAAGCAACATGAATGGCAGAAATTTTGATTTATGTCACTGCCTGCCTGTCAAGTGAAACACGCAGGGCCAACCTAATCATGTTAGATTAGCGGATATAGACATGATATAATATTTTTGTGTTATAGATATGCAAGTAGGGTGTGCATGCACAGAATCATAGGTATATAAACATATATTTCAAACAACACTGTGTATCAAAGTGTGTTATTATCAAACATATAAACAATGCCTTTGGGTTTGAGGAGGGTTTTTCTTCCTTTTACCTCTGTACTCATATACAAGTAAATTGATGGATTTTCAAGACTTTGTAGTAGACCTTCCACATGTTTTCTGGAGGCTTGATTCATAGTATAAATTACCTAGTTCAGTACACAAATGCAAAAAGAAAACTAATGAATCTAGACTGAAATTGATGCAATCATCTTTTCTATAAAGAGATTAATAAGCAGATTTAAATATACAGATTATCTTCAGATAAAAATGTATTTTAAGAAGTGAGAATATCTGAAGACAACAGACCTTCTGTAGGAAGGTCACAGAAAAAAGAAATCTTATCAGGCAGTGTACAAACCAAGAAAATGCCTCTTTCAGACAAGAAACTGGAATCTGACTACTACCGTCTGATCAGCCAGCACTGAAACACTTGCTCAGTTGATACCCTGTTGACTGATAAGCAGAAGAATCAACAAGAAACATTTTCAACATTACTGAAAATGCTGCAGAGAGCCCAGGCTTCAGATTATCTGAGAAAAAGGTATAATTGAGAATCATGATACTTAAACATTACATGAGAAAATTATAATAAAAGTTAAAAAGCAAAACAACAACAAAAAAATCCCACAAAACTAAACTACCTTCATACCACCCCACACAAACTTAAACTAACCTGGGCATTAAAAAAAACTTGTCAAAAGCAGCCAGAGCTACATTTCAGCTGGAAAAAGGTAAGTCTCTGAGATCTCATGCCTAAGGCTCTGGCTGACAGAATGCTTTTTGTATGTTTTAGACCCTATGTTCAAAATCAAACAAATGCAGTGCCCTTCTGTTACTGCATGGCTACAAAGTATAAAACAATAAATGCGCAGAAATTATTTCAACTTCATGGAAAAAAAATATTCTACATACTTCAAGTTATTATCTATATTTTTTTTTAACCTGGGATGTAATCAATCAGTCAATACTGAATATTCATTTGGAATATACTGTACTAAACATGTTCCATAAGTCTGTGAGGAAAATATCAACTTTAAATCATGTCAAATAAGAGAAATTTCAGTTCATGTTTTTATCATATATATTTCCCTTTCTTTGTCTTTGAACAAAAACTAGAAGTAGACTTCATGCTGGATTTTCTTCATTTTGAGTCTGGTATTCGAAGGTACTCAATTATTTTTCTCTTCCACTGAGAAGCTAGATGTATCAATATCTTTAAGAGGACTAAGCCTCATTATTTTTCATGTTTTACCTAAAATTTATCAAACTTTGAACAAGGGAAGAAGAGTATGATTTGGAAGTGAGGGCTTTGTTCTTTGACACAGATTGCATCCCCATCTCCACTGCATTTAATCTTGAGCCTTGAAACTGACAAGAGGATGGTATCAAAGCACATAAATTGCCATAGTGTGTATTACACAACTCCCCATTTGTTGGACAATAGGTCTAGAAGGATTCTCTCTCACCTTTAAATGCAATCTAAATAAATATATCTGTACACAATTCCTATCTAGACAAATAGAAGTAGCTACTTGTACACAATCCAGGTGAGCCTTGGAAAGTGCTGCAAGACAATGCAGAAGACCTATGGAGGTAAATTTGTTTACATATACATAAGCAATACTTGCATACATACTTGCAAATATGGCCCAGGCAACACTACCTAGCTAAACAATTGCCCCCTCCAAGCCTGATCTGTTCAGTCACTTAACCTAAAGGAGCTTGCTCCCAGTTTGCTCATTTCTTGAAGGAGCTGTGCAGGTTCTACATGACTCCTGTTTTTCCAATGTTGGATATGAATTTTGCTAGCTTTGAAAATGTTTTAGGACTTACACAGAAATTTGTAAAATGTCAGCTTGAAAATTTTAATTGACTTATTAGCAATATCTCTTCTTTGAATGACCTTTTAGTCTTCCTTATAACATATCACCTACTTTTACTACCCTCTGGCTGACAGTTTTTAATATATTCCTTCCTAGTGGATGATATCATCTGTCCTTGGATGGAATTAACTAAAGCACTACACATTTAAAAGCTGACATTAATCCATATCCACAGATTTTTAACAGCTGCTGGGATAAATATTGTGTTTCCATGCATTAGGTTTTATATAACAATGACTAGTAGAAATAAATTGAGATTAAATATACACTGGCAACATTAAAGCCAAGGAGAAAAAACACTCAGCTGATAAATGCAGTGTTTTAGTGGCTGCATACATCAATGACTAAAAATACTTACTATAATTAGCAAGAATAATTTAGTTATAGCATAAACATAACGTATATTTTGTTACTATGGCATTGCTATATCTCTTGATAATCACATGGACAAAAAAAATCAGTGAAGAGAGTGATGGTTCAAGACTCAGGTAATGCTTTATATCTGTTGCAAGAAATATTGCAAACATATATTTCTTTTGCAAATTATGTATTTAAGTTTGCACTTATAAAAAGAGAGTAGACAGAGGGCCCTAGACAGAGTAGAGATAAACACACCAAGTGGTGCATAGGGAGACAGCACAACATCTTCAGTGGTAACTGAACAGAACTCCCTATGAACCACTGTGAAAATTTATCATTTGTGAAAGTGAAAAAAAAATACAATTCAAGACATTCCTCTCCTTTTCCTTTGTCTACCAAAAAAAAAAAATATACGGCAGTAAATAAATGAGAAGCATCTGAAATGAATTCAAACATGTCTGTAACTTGCATTCTTAAAAGTGAACAATTTCTTTCATTTCATATAGCCTGTCTAATATCCTCCAGAATTGTTAATTACTAGTCTAGAGAAAATAATAATAACCTAGGATCTGTTAGATCTGTGCAAATACTTCTGAAAATATCAATATTATACTAATCTTCCTCAATACATGTACTAAGCACTTGATAGAAGTTGCCAATGCAGGGGCTGCTTCAGTTCTAAATTAGATATCCCAGTCTAATACTGGGAATCAGAAAGTTGAAACATTTTCTAACATAGCAGGGAGTGCTTAGCTAAGATTATGGGTGTACTAGCCTCTCAGAGCTGTTCCTGTTAACACAGACAGGAGTGCAGAAAATGCCTGAAAGAGGGTAATTTGGTTTTGTGTTTGACAAGATGATAACTAAATATGGAAGTTTTCTGAACTTTATGCAAAGTTCTGTTAAGGAGTAAGTATCTATCTGTTTTTTATCATTTTACAGTTAATAAATAGTTTTGTATGTGCTAGCATCTTTGAAACCCAGGTTGGGAACTTAAGGCCAGACTTAACGTAGAAAAATAAAATAGTTAGGGTTGTAAAGGACATTAAGATCATCTAGTTCCAACTCCCCTGCCAAGGTCAGGGACACCTCACACTAGAGCATGTCACCCAAGGCTCTGCCTAACCTGGCCTTGAATATGGCCAGGGATGGAGTATTTTACACTTCTTTGGGCAACCTGTTCCAGTGCCTCACCATCCTCACAGTAAAAAACTTCTTCAGCTACAGTCCCTGATGGAGAGTCCCTCTCTGGCAATCTTGTAGGACTTGTTGTTGTGGATAGGGGAGAAAGATTTTGAAGAATAAGGAAACTATAATATCTATAATAGAACAAAAGTTTGAGAAAGTTCATCCTTGTAGTGTGCAATACTTAGTTAATGTATTCATAATGCTTAGGGCTTTTTAGTTTGATGTTTTGTTTTCTTTTGTTATTATTATTATTCTTTCCCATTCCATTTTTATTCTATGTATACACAGGTTTCTTAGATACTCTTTTACTAAAAACTTCTGGGGTTTGGGGGTTTGGCTTTGTTTTCTACCTGAACCTTAACCCTCCACCCTTCAGCAAGAGTATCCAATTGCTCTTCGTAGCACTTGCTTTCAGACACAAATTTCTTTCACTCTGTCAGTTCCAGAAACTTGTAACACTGAAAAGTTTAGAAAGAATAAAACTTAACTCACACAAGCATTTTAAGTAAATGTGCTGAAAGGTTCTTACTATTCTTTTCATCCCTAATTGCTTACTATAAGATCATAAAGTAACATGTAGCAACATAAAATTGAAAGAAATGGATTGATGTCCCAATTAATTCACAGCTCCTAATTTAAAGTTCAGTGAACTTGACTGAAAATACTGTAGTCTGTAACAACTGAATGAACTTCTTTTGCTATGCTAAATATTTTGAAAGCAATTTTTACACATCTATAGCATTTAATATGGTTATTACAGAGTAGGTCCATATTTAGCAGATAAAAAAATGCAAACCATCAACTGCCACAGTTCTATTAATTTAATTCTGATGTTTCTATTTATATGTATTTTGTGTAACATTTGCGTACTCAAGAAAGAATGTTCCTATATCACAGTTCTAGTATAGTCAGTCATAATGTCACTTTCCATGGATACAAATATTGAAGAGGCACACAATTACACTATTTAGTGTTTGATTCAAAAACAACAGGTCAAGCCTAAATTGAGTGCTGATGTCAAGATCCATTCACCTTTAACCTCTTAAACCATTCAACATATTACACAGGAATAAGATTAACCCATACCCATACCTCAGAAACAGAACAGCATTTTGTATATTCTAGCATGTTATAAAAAGTTCAGGTTACGTATTTGGACTGACACCTACCAATCCTATCATTAACCTAAGATATATTTGTATGTTAAACTGGGAAATAAAAGCTTAAATATCAGAGACTTTCTTGTCACAGCACACTATCCAACATGGAATTTATTAGCTCTCTAGAAAGATTCCAGGACTTGATTCTTAAATTGATCCACACTTTTCAGTGCCAATCAACTTGATTTTCAGGCTGGACATTTCAGAGGCTTCCTTCTTGGAGATCAAGAGTCTAGAGCAAGTCAATACCATACAGTGTATTTCCATATATTTTGAAGCTGATGCAAAGCAGGAATCCCAAGAAGAACTCGAATTCAGGACAGTTTGCCTTAGTCCTGCACATCTGTACAGTACAGACAAATAAACTTTCCAAGCCCCTGACATAAGTCCTATAGAAGTCTGCCAGAAAAAGCTGCTCCCACTCTGAAAAAGTACTGTAGGCATCTCTGCTCTTGCAATGGCTAAATCTACCCTTGTGGGAGAATGGATAGGTGCTGCCTAGGCAAATAGGCCATTAAGCAGTTGAAAAATGTTACGAAGCACTTAATTCTACCTCTTGCTGTGGTAATATCAGTGGTAAGAAATCAGGATTTGGACCACAATCAGTGCTCAGCCAGAGGTTGCAGGGTGGAAAGAGTAGGGAGAAAGGGAGGCAGACCAAGAGACCATATTAGAAACTTGGTATCAGCTACCAGTAAATCAGACTTTTTAGTTTCATTAAACACATTGCAATTTTAAAATAAAAACTAAAAGAGAATACAACGGGCAAGAGATTATTTTTCTTCACAGATGTTAAACTCACATAGATTAGAAGTACAGATTAAATAAACTGTAAATGAATATATTATTCCTACAGAATTATTTCCTTTTCAGGGAAAGAATAGGCTACAGATTAGAAAATTTAAGATACTTGGTTTTTTTTTCATTTTGTTATGCAACTTTTCACTCAAAATCTCCACTTGTAGAAATCCCAGTGTTAGATATCCCCAGTTTATTATGCATACATACGTTTGTATGTATGGAGCATCTCCTCTCTCCTTTTTAGCTGAAAGCTGAGGAACTTGCATGTTAAGGTAGAACAGAAGAGTGAAGAGGTTTATGTAATATCAGACTGTGAACACCCACCCTCAATTAATAGAGCAGAAAATCACAATGTACATATGATACTGTTCTTAGATTACTTTCTCCTTTTGAAGTGGAAATATATATATTCATATATATTAAGGAAAAGGAAAGATATGTATCTCATTTTAAAACAAAGCTTTAGGCTAAATTTAATATGCTTATATTATCATAGAAATTTATGGTTTCTCTGAAAAACTTTAAATTTTATACCACTGCCAAACCTTAGATTTTGTTTTCTGGAAGTGTTATCCACTTTCTTATGACAAAGATTTGAAAGATATACCCCTTTAATTTTTTTTCCCACTTCACGTTCACATGTGTTGAAACTCATTGCTTCTGGAAATGAAGATGCTCTGGTGTCAGCTGTAAAATCTGTATCTCACTTCCTCAGACAAGTGGATATTTATTGACAGTGTGTGAGAGAAAGAGAGGAGAGACTGCCTGTCCTGGAGCCAGTAACCTTGGTGAAGATGCAATGTCACAAACACCAAGCCATCATTCTCATAGATGTACGGCATATTATTTAAAGGGATACAAACATCGGCCACAGAATGTCACTGCAAGGACACATCTTCTGCCTCTTAACTAAACTTATCAGTGCTGTGGTTTAATATGGTACCTTTTTCATCCTCCCTTCAAATTCATCTTACAGAGCAGCTCTTGACACTACCAGAGAGCAGTCAAGACTAAGATTTAGTGACGTTTTCTTCAAACAGATCTAGATTTATTGACATTTGTTGCCTGCTTCTTTTCTCAGTAACTGCACACAGGATTAATTTTAACCATTTCTTAAACTCCAAACCTCTTTTTTTTTTTCCACTTAGGGCAAAAAAAAAAAAAAAGTTCAGACACACAAATTACTGTTACTTGTGTATTTCCACTTTTAATTAGAGGACCAGAACTTTAATCACAAGACCTTAAACACACGGCCAAGGTTTTGCCGGAAGTTGGATAAAAAGAAGGCATACACCAATCCCTTTTCAAAATTTCTCTTTTCCAGTGGGGAGGGGAGGATTTATATCTCAGCAGTTTACACTAACATGTGATTAACAACTATAAATGAAAATATAGCAGGAGGAAAAAAAGCCTCATCTTTTAGTAACTATTTCAGTAGTGAAACATTGCTTGACTAATTCAGTCTTTATTTATTACTATGACCTGTACCTTATGTTAACGTCTAAACCCCAAATTAATACACTTTTCATGCTTCTCCTTTTCTACAAAAATTTTATCTTCATGACTGAATAACAGAAATATTTCTATAAGGATATCTAATTATCTTGGTCTTAATATTAATAAATTATATAAGCTGATTGAGTTCACACCTTTTAAATCTAGAGGTGCACTCAGAACTCAGCTGCACAATAATATAAATGCTTTAGCTTGTATACAGTATAGACCCAGCTTGTACACAGTGTAGACCCAGCCATCTCTTAGCAACTCAGAAAACACATCTGTATCTATATTTTAAAAGGATGGATAGATGAATATACTCCTAACGCTAGGCAGAAGTACGAATTTGCAGTGTTCTGTAAAAAGAATGAAAAAGAACTGCTGGATGTAAATTTATAAGTCCAAAACCACCCAAGAGGCATTAACAATAATTACTGCTGAGAGAAACTATTTAAGAATAAAAATACATTTCCATTAACAATCAAAATTAGTTTCCATTGCCTTTTTCTCAAGTTTTCAGAGAATAACCTTTGATGATAGCACATGATAATGATTCATTAGAAAAAAAGAAGCTAATTTGTATTTCAGATGCATGCATATTAAGAAAAGAGTGAGAAATCATATCAGTGAAAATCAAATGCCAGAAGATGCAGAGGGTAGTTTGGGGATGAATAATATTCCACAACACAAGACTTACCATCAGAGTACATCCTGTACTTGTGCAATTAGTTCTACAGAAGAATGATATTAAAATGTATTAATCAAAATAATTTATGCTTAGCTTTACAAGATATAAATCCCTTCAATTTGTGCTATCTACTCAGTGTTATCTGAAGTGGTTTTGGTTGGAAAAACACCACAGAGTTCAGAGGAGCTGTAAAACATGTCTGCAGACTACATAGCAGATACACATCAGCTCAAAAGTTGGATGACAAAACCCAGATTTTTCACAGAATTTCTATATGCCAGGAAAACACACTTTAGCTTATGGGAAAAGGCTACAGTCTATCCTTATAGCAATATAAATCTCCAGAACCCTTGTGATGATATCTAATTTACGTGGCTGTCACTGGAAAATGTAGTATAGTGAATTATACACAATAGTAAGCTTAATTATGAACAGTAACCTAGAAATCCTGATTAGAAATCACTTGCTCACTAGAGTCTGCAAAAACAATGATGAATTTATAGAACACACTGCAATTCCAAATAAATTATTCCTAGAAAATCAAAAGGAAGGTATTGATTATATAAGAAATTATTTCTTTGAATCACTGCCAAATTTTAACTACACTATCAAATACAGAGTAAAACTACTACAGCGGCAAGTCTGCTTTACACAGAAATAGCTACTTTATATTTCCATCAATTCTTTTCATCTCCAGAAGTAGGCATTTATAAACTACAGACCAGACCTCAACAAACTACGCGGAATTGCATGTATTTCATGTTCCCAACGCCACCACCATACTGCTTTGCTCACTCAACCTACCTGGATGTAGGTTTTCAGAAGGATGTTACCACTGTGGTAGGATCTCTTTCCAAGCACATTTCAGAAACTCCCAGAAGAGCAGGTAAACACTCAGTGCACTTCTAGTTTGGGTTCACTTCAAGTTTCTCATAAAGAGTGCCCCAGTTGCAGCTACATTTGTCAGATCTCAGGGCTTTAATTTCCCTTGATGTAAAAAGGACATACAAGACTACTACACTGTGTCATAAAATATAATCAAGGAAGGTTTGAAGTGGTCACATAATCATTAAATGAAGGAAAGCCTATGACAAATAATCATTCTTAACATTACATTGCCTCATCTGAAATGGACAGCGAGGGTAAATAAAATAAGAAATTATTGCTTGCATATTTTTATATAAGGGAAAATTTCAACATCAGTTGTGAAGCGTTCACCATTTTCCCCAAGAGAAGTCCAGTCACTACTAACTTCCTAAGCAAAACTGTCTTTCAACTGAAGAGACCTCCTGAACCATACTACTTTATTTCTGAGAAAGACCTTATACTTACATTTCGAAAGAGATTAAATAAATCATGATTACAACAGTAAACATGTAAATTCTGATCAATAAGTACTTGCTGCCCCCTCCCCCAACACTAACAGCTGCAATAAAGCCTTAAATGTAAAGCTGAGCACAACCAGCCATAAAAGTATGTAAAATAAATGAGGATAACATAATGAGGGAATCCAACATTCATCTCATAAATATAACATAACGACCACAACTAAAATGTCAGAGAATCTAATAAATCAATATGGTAGGCCAGAGCTATCTTTACGCTTAGCATACATAAAAATATATTTACATGAAAGCTTTTTTACTTTTCAGGTCTTTTAAACCAGGGATCAAACAAGAAAAATTACAAGAAACTTAACTCCTTATTTACTTCATCAAAGTTTCATAGTAGTATTTTTATTTTGGCTTTCTACCCAGCTGTAGAAAGCATACAAGTTTTTCCACATAAACCCAAAAAAAAAAAAAATTACATTATTAATTAGCATATAAAGTCAATTAAAGTATGCATTCAACCCTATGAATGGACAATTTGGAGATACTGTTTAAAGAATATCCCTAGAGCAGATAGAGAATTTTTAGAAAAGGTAGATGTTTTGATCAGCGATTAATGACAGCATATATTTTCTTAATATAATCTGAGAATTGATATTAAGTATTTAACTACACGTTACACAGGTAGATTTCCTGTGCTGCAATTTGAAATGTATTTTAGCTGCTATTTTGAAAACATCAAGAGTATGTATGCACAACGGCTACAATAACAAACAGAACGCAGTGTAGAAGCAACAAATGCCAGTTTTATTCCAAGCTGTCCCTGATTCCATTTTTTACAAGTTTTGAGATCCTTAAAGCTTTTTTGCAGATAAAGCACATAAACCACAAACAGCCCACAACAGTACAAGATATTACAGCACATGCTAATCAAAACCTGTTCCAAGTGTCAGACTTGGATTCTTAGTCTTTTGCATATCTTTACCATGTTGTTCCACCACCTAACACTTATGGCACCACCATGGACCCAAGTTTTAGTAATTCCATTAAAAGGCACAAGATGGCATTAGAACAGCTGATACAAGAAGAATGCAGGTCAATATCTTTCCCTTGGTTTGCCTACAGCGCTGAGTAATTAGCATGGGGACCAGTCTTAAAACAGTCACTTCTGTTGATCATCAAGTTATGCATTATTTATATAGATACAGCATTTTTTTTTATTAGAATGGCTGTGCAATCAAATACATTCCATGCTACTGTAACCAATGGCTGTTTTCAAACTCTAATCATAGAATCATAGAATCATAGAATCATAGAATACTTAGGGTTGGAAAAGACCTCAAGATTATCTAGTTCCAACCCCCCTGCCATGGGCAGGGATACCTCCCACTAAACCCTGTCATCCAAGGCTATGTCCAACCCGGCCTTGAACACCGCCAGTGATGGAGCATTCACAACTTCCCTGAGCACAAGGATATCTCTGAAATAAATTATACCCTAGGCAACAAACAAAAGTTTCTATGCACTTAAAGTAAGACATCTCAAAAAGCTGAGTGGGGAAATTCATGCTTCCATTGTGTTGCACTTTTAAAAGTCACTAGGTTTACATTTAATCTAAACTAGAGATTAATTATTATGGCAAGAATTAAACAAACAACTGGAGTCAAACAACTGAATGCCCTTTGCGTCACATCTTGAGGGACTCTGCTGTAGCTTGAGTTCTTCAAAAACTCCATGGTTCAGCATCACTTCCTATTGCAATATAAAGAGGATTAGCACTGTATGTCATTTGTGTCTCAGACTAGTTAATAATACCGTTAACAGATACTTCCACAATGTCCAAACTTGGCTTTCAATACAGCTATTAAAAACTTTGAGTAGATTCCACTCTACCTGCCAATGTCTCATTAGGAAGTCAGCAAAACCCTAATCCCATAGTCAGGAAATACTTAATTATTTACTTAATCCTACTCCTATGGTGAGAAAAAAAAATATTTTCCCCTCTCAGCCACAATTTACTACTGTTGACCTGAAAAGTTGTTTAGGTCTTGCCACTTTAAATTGCCTTTCTCTCACAGAGTGCCTTGCAACAAAAAGGCACTATACAGGTTAAGTAACTGTTCTTGAAGTTAGCAAGAGAATCAAATTAATAATCGTGTATCAAAGCATAAGACAGAAATTTACTGAGAATTATCTCTTTCCTAACTAGAAACAATGGAAGCAAGCTGGAGACGGACTGCTTAGTAGCACCCTCTACCAAATAAGGACTTTAGTGGGTCAATAAAATTAAAATAAGGTACCTTCTAAAGCAGCACGGGATCTAATGCTTTTTCAGGAGAGAAATAATGATTTTTCAGGAGAGAAACAACTTTGCTTCTTTTAAATGTTAACTTATATACAGCTCTGTAAAACATGAATACAAATTCATCTAAAGTACATCTAACAAAAGGGAAATATTTTTCATAGCAGGCCACTACACTCAAAAATAATGACATTGACAATCAAAAAATAAGAAGTGCTGACACCAGACCACTTTGGAGATGTGAAAGTGGTATCTATAATGAGGCCTTGAGGCTGACATTTTCAGCCAGTTACTGGAGTGCTCCCTGCACTCCTCCATTGCTAATTAATACTGACATATGAATCAAATACCTTTGTCCAAGCAAATCTAATGCAACTTAAGTTTACTTTTGAAATAACTAACTCGATTACAACAGTAATTGCTTATATACAGTTTGCGTATTCTCCTCAAAGAGCTTTCTTCTGCTCTAACGGCCCTTAGTCATCACTAGATTATAAATAATCATCATAGAAACATATTGGATGGTAAATCTGAATCTCAAAGATAGCCTTGCTCACCACCAAAGTTTGCATACAAATTCATAAATTATCTGAATTTCAACTAATACATATTCTAAAAGCATTCATTTTCATTCATTTCAATATGTAAGGTAATTAAGCAAATACTGCGCAAAAAAACACTCAAAATCATTAGTTCATGTAAATAAAAAAAAGTTTTTACTGTAACTGCTAATAACTTCACTCTTCCATGTTTCACCCAATTTATTTTGTTTTGTCTGAGAACAGTGAAAACTGTTTCTAATTTCCATGAGAGGAAAAGGAAGTCCTTTGAAAAATTTGATGGCTTCATGCAGACTGTCCTCCGCATTTTTAACTCAAAGGCAAGGGTTTAGTCTCTTTAGAGCCTCCACCGCTCACATGGCTCAAAACCTCTGGGGAGAGAATATTACTTTTTTGAAGCAGTAGTTTAAAGGTACTGCTCTTTCAAGCAATTGCATCTAAATGCTTTAATCTCCTGCATTTTTTGGGGGTGGAGATGCTGCAAATGGTGCACTTAAGGACACAGTGGAAATGCAGACCTTTACAATTGATCCATAGTATTGAAGGTATGTCTCAACAAATGTACAAGTTAAAAGGCACCAGATATTAAAGCACTGCCATATGACAAAACAACCTTTACATGCATTTGGATTTTAAACAGAATAAACATTTGCAAACTGCTAAAGCAGTCCTGTCTATTAACCAACCATGTCCAGCCTACAGTAACTCTAGTCTCATTGGGACAGTTTCAAAATTCAACAAGCTCCTGGAATGAGGAATATTTTAGCACTTTTAAGTTGTATTGATTAATCAGATGTGTTTATTAACACTGCCTATGAAATGAGAATTAATGTGCAAATGTAACATAAGAAAGCCTAGTTTTCAGAAGTACAAACTCTAGTTTCATTGCCTAGCATTTTGATGCTCTTTCAATGCACACAAACACTTAAAAACCATACAAGAACCTATGAAGTTACAAGATGCGTTTATAAGTGGAAGATCCACCACACTAAACTGCAAATGAAAATTACCATTTACACTGACGCTGTTTAAAAGGAAAAAAAAAATGCATGTATAAATAAAACAGGAATGCATAAGCAAATAAAGTCAGAAGAGAGAGGAGTAGTATACTGTAGTTTAAATGATTTTTATATGCCAAAACATTTGTGGCAAACTAGGGGACCGTTCAACACTTGCTTCCCATCTAATTTTTCCACAGATAATATATATATGTAAGCAGAGCTATACAAGCATAAGGAATCATAGTACATGCTTTATAATGCCTTAGCAGAAAATACATTGAAGTCACATCTGTGCAAAGAGCTAGACATCCCACAGAGCACATATTTATATGTCATGTTCTCTCCACAACTGGTTCCTTAGTTCACAGATCATATATTGACAAAAAAATCATGACAGCCATGAGGTAAATCACGTAGTTCTAACCTCCCTGCCATGGGCAGGGACACCTTCCACTAGACCACGTTGTTCAAAGTCCCATCCAGCCTGACCTTGAACACTGCCAGGGATGAGGCAGCCACAGCTTCTCTGGGCAGCCTGTTCCAGTGCCTCACCACTTGCACAGTAAGGAATTTCTTCCTTATATCCAAATTAAATTTCCCCTGTTTAAGTTTGAACCCATTAACCTTTGTCCTACCACTACAGCCCACACACACTTTTCTCCCTGTTTTTCTCTGCTGCATAGAGTTATTTGGTTTTGGTGGATTTTTTTTAAACCTTTTTCCTTTTGCTTTTCTTGCCTACCTCTTACAATGTGCTTTCTCTACCAACATCTATAATTAATTTAAATCAGAGAAGACATGAAAAGCTAGAACTATAACATCCTAGACAGTAATGCCATTGTACTACATTTTCCAAGGAAAGGCCTGTGACCATTCTTGTTCTCGCTGATTCCAAGCGAGTATACTTGCATTCCATTAAATGACCGGCGGTATAAAAGAAGACATTTTGCACATCATCAGATGATACAAACAAGGAAGTTCCAGCACAACAAAGAAAATTAAGATATTATGCAAGAAGTTCAATTCAATTGCTCAGAGAAAGCATGATCTGTAAAAAACAAAACAAAACAAAAAAACAACCACCAAACATATATAAGTCCTCATATATATACACACATGTAAAAATGTATACACAGACATACTACTATATAAACACACATACATTTTCTGCAAGAATTGTTTACCTGCCATTCCAAATTTTTGTCATATATTACTTATACAAATACACAGTGCAATTTTGAACTAGTCTGCATACCCTTTTTTCCTGGCTCCAGACCTTTTTATTAAAAAATTTCTTATTGTCATGGAATTATGTCTAACTAATAAATGAGAATCACCTTGAGCCCAAATTCACAGGAGGAACCCCACCAACAACCAAGGTTCAGTTTCAGACTGACCAATGCATAAAGCACAGCTATTATCCTAAATAATTTTCTTACAGCATTATGTACTGTTTTCATTAATCTACACTTTTAGGTGCACTTTCTGCTTTTCAGCAGTCATACTGCAAAAGGTGGGTTACTTAAGAAACAATTAGGTACGTATACAAAACAATTTGCAGGCAGTCTTACTCTTTCAGCTTCCTAAGTGAAGTGCCTTTCAAGGCTGATTTATAACACTGTCGTCTTCAGGAGGCAAAATAATTAATAGGAGCACGGACTTCTAATTTCAGTGACTTCCAGAGAAAGTGGATTTCATTTGATTTATGATGGCCGGTGACTTTGCATTTTATCAGTTCATTCACTCATTATTTATGCTGATGACCAATTTCAATGGGTCGCTATCATCTAACTCACTACTAATCAAAGAGAATTAGGGTTCACTGCATTATTTAGAAGCCACTAATTTATCTTCAGAACAAGTATCAAGAATAGTTTGGGGCCTTCTACACTAAAAAGAAGCACAGCTGGCAAAGTCACAGCATTTGCCTGATGTTACAAATGAATGTCATAAGGGCTACTTGCAAGAACTACTGCTTTTTACAGAAGTTTTAAAATGGGCAGACTGTATGATAGAAAATAAATATGAAACATTGAAGCAATAAAATGAAAGACTTTCCATCTGACCTCCTATGTCAAAATATTTAAAATATGTGTTTTCCATTCTCTCTGCAAGCAATTCAAAGACGCTTTATTTAAAAAATTCTCTCTCTTTCTGATAACTAAATGGAAATCTTTGCACCAAAACAATCCTAGTTGCCACATTTCTCATTTTGAAACCATTTGAATGTATTCTAGACACAAGAAAATAGATCAGTCTGAAACTTAAACATACAAAAATGGAGTTCTATCAGCAAGTAATAATACCAAATCATATTCAATCATATTAAAAAATTAAAAAGAAAAAAATAAAATCCTTCCATAAAGAAGAAAAAAAAAAAAAGAAAATTAGTTGCCTATTTTGCTCTTGATGAACAGAGTACAAACCCCTCACTTCAATATTTTTACACCTTTGCACTTTGACATGCATTTATCTTCTGATTTCCTGGGGGTCTCTATGCAGCCCACCTTGTGGAAATCACTTCAAACTGGATTTTGATCTTTTGGCATAGGTGTATGGCCTTTATGCAGCTCAGGTGAAGCACACAGACAGTAATTTCCCAGAATGGCACAGCCATAAACCAAATAATAGTTCTGGGGGTCCTTCTGGCACAGCAATAGTCTCTGCTCTGTTTTACCCAAATTTTAAATGCTAAGCGTAGGCAGGGGGAAGGGAGGAGGAAAAGAATTAAGCCATTATATCTACAGAGACACAGAAAATGATAATTCTTTGGGGCCTCCACACACACCTATGATAGTCTTCCTGATAATATCACCCATTCCTCCTCAAACAAACCGGAAGTTAAAATGTGCAAAATCAAAGGTTTCAAGGCATCTTCATATTCTCAATACCCCCACAGCAAGAAAAACTACCACCTCAAGCCAAAGGAGTGGAACAACATCAGTGTTTCTCACTGTTATTACTCTCTCCCAATGGGCAGGAGTGGTGTCAAGAGATGGAAAAATGATGAGCCTTCAGAAAAGACTTTTTTCTCCTCTGTGTGTTAAGGGACATGAAACAGATTTGAGCTGCTGCTGCTGCTGCCTTCTTGCCTACAGCCCTGCCTGGCCTTGCCCCTGCCTGCAGTCACTCTTCCACTGACAGGAAGCTTGATGAGGGACAGCCAGTATTTTAAATTAATCCATTGCCTTGCCCTGACCCAAATCCCCCAAGGAAACTGTCCACATGGGGTTGGTGGTGGCAGCTGAAAGAAACCCACCACTCACGCTGCTGCTCTATCTAACTGAGGGTGGGTTCAACTGAGGCTTTGGCAGGGTCTTCCAAAAAGAAAGTAGTGCCTAATGTGGCAAACAAGCCACCACCCTCCCTCCAAAAAAATTAACACTGTACAAATGTGATATTTCAAAATATGTCTTTTGCACACACTTAAAAGATTCTTCCCTCCTTAAAGACTGCCATTTACAGAAACTATTTAGCAGTATTTTCTCTAAAATTTTAAATTATTTTTAAAAAAGTTATTTATTTTCAAAGTGTTCATTTCTGGAGCTTCTCAACTCTTTCTAAATTGGGGGGTTTAACTCAAGCACATACATATGTCCTACTGCCTCCAAAGGGTGATTCCCATATACGCTTGTCCATAGTAAGGTCAACCCACTGGGACATCAAAATTAGAAAAGTAAAAGCTGAATAACTGTACTACCGTGTGACAGCAAGGCAAGAATCTAGAAGGAAAGAATTAAGAAAATTATTATACAAGGGTACCAGTTTTACTGGATGAAGCCAGCATTTTTGTTGCCAAACAATAATTACAAATTGAAATTACTAAGTAGCCATTCAGATTAGTGCTCATCAGTTTTGTTCACATAAACACAACATGCTCATCATACTAATGATCTGAAATAAACCCCATGACTTGGCATAGTTTTCTGCACCATAACACAATTTACATTTCATTGCTAGTAAAATCAAGCTGAAACACAGTAAAACAGTTTGTCTTTACACTTCTTTGCTGTTAATAAGCATTAAAAGGATTTTTCTCAAATTATCATTTACATCCAACTTACCAAAATTCAGTCATTTCTAATTCTGTTATAAAACACAGGATGTACACTAAAACCTCTTAGGACTACTCAAATTTCTACATTTAAATCAGTGAGGATATAATATTTTTTTCCTAACTTATTATGCATTTTTACAAAACAGGATGTACATCAGTGAAATATACAAATAGGCTTTTTTTTTTTTTTAATGGAAGATTAAAAATGGAAATCCTCATCAATCTCATTACAACATTGTATTATGAAAAACATTCTTATGCATACAGTTCTCCTTGCAGAAAACAGAAGGATTTTTTTATTCAGTTGTTTGCTTTCAACTTTTCAGCTTGCATATGAAATTTGTAAATGTTCTACAACATATAAAACTGCTTATACACTTCAGAAACCCATTTCTGTTGCCTGCACTAGGCTAATATTCAGACTGGATAGAAAAAAACCAAAAAAACAATCTGCACCAATTAGTTAATCTAGTGGATACAAGTACTAATGTGAAAATGGCAGGAGAGTAAAAGATCAGGATCCTAATAGTATTTGCATCACATCCTTATTGCATAAAAGAAGTTTAAGTAATCTGCCACAAATATAGAGCAAGTGAAGTCTCAATCTCTCATTTGGACAGACAACATAAAAAGGTAATTTATAAAAAATCCTGAGTGAAACTCTCAAGCAGACTTACTTAAAACATGAACCTAAGAAAAAAGTAAAACAAACAAAAAATTAACCCCAACCAATAAAAATTTAAGAAACAAAAACAAACAAAAAAAAAAAAAACCCACGGGTTTTCCAGTAAACTAAATTCTTTAGTGCACAAAGAACAACAATGCAAGAAAAAAGTGTGGAAACAGGTGTAGAAATTATGATACCTACATGAATATGCCCACTAAGACCAAGAACTGAATTGCATATAATTTAAAACACTACTATATAGGGAAAATGCTCCAAAGATTATCTTACTTCAGTTGTGGCAGCAAAGTATGTGAGCATTTGCAAGGCCCTTAGTCCAGGGAAAAAGGTATTTCTCATCTTCGAATTGCCATATATACTTTGCCTGTGCCTGAAAGATCCACACGAACTATAACTGGGTTCATCTCAGCAAAAGCAACAAGTTTTATATTAGATAACAAATTTGCTATGTATTCTGGAAAACAATATGCTTCAAGACCAAAACCCATCTCTCATCTTTGTTATTGAACACTAGTATGATCTAAAAACTCTGCAGATTTACATATACATATGTGAAGTCATTGTTTGGAATCAACTACACAACTCCCGATTTAATGACAATAATAATAAAAAAAGGCAGTTAGAAGAGTTGTAAAGAAAGGTGCAGTTGGGAAGAAATGTGCCCACAAAAGAAACAAAAAGTTTTTTTTTACCTGATCTGGCATACTCTTAGAATAAATTTTAAAACTACTGCCTGTTTAAGATTCTTTTTTAAAACATTTTTTATTAATTATATGTTTTTCAATGTTATGAATTAGCATTGAAAATTCACTTTTTATATTTTTCTTTCAAAATAGCTAGCAATATTTTGCATTCCCAGCAATTGAACAAATAGATTTTTAGATTCCGATATGCCCTCTTCAAGCAAACAGCTGCAAAACTTCCATTGTTCATAAAATCCTGCATATGTACATCCCCAAGTCTCCCCCATTCCATTCAATATATATGAAAATGCAATTTACTGTATGTCAAATGAAAAATGCAGTTTCCAAATGCGTGACAACAGGTGCTAGTTAAATGATCAGACACTATTTGTTACCTAGTCTCTTACTCTCATTTGCAGCATGATAAATTGCATTTTAGCAGAGTACTGTGATCTAAGGGGTCTTGACATGCTTTTATTGATTTGCATAGGTTATATGCATGTATTCCTGTTTGTAGGCAAATAGTGCCACAAGTAAATTCAAGTCACCGTGCCTCTGTTTCAAGAAAATTGCAGTCATCACAGGGGAGCCAAGATGGAGTGAGGTTGGGTAAAAAAGACACATGCAGCCCATTGGAATCTCAGAACCTCTATTAAGATTTATAGGCTGCAGGATTCTTCTGGGCTTCAACATTATTCTTAGTAAACCCTTTCTGTCTTCAGTTGTTTATAAAAACTGGCAGCTTTAGCAAAGACAGAAGCTTATGTTGTAGGTAGCACAATTTAACATAATAGTGATAACCTGTCCTCCACATATCCTGACACTGATTTTGAAAAAGAAACAGTGCATATCCTTGATTCCCTTTACTACAGTTTGAAAGGTTTTCTTATTACTAAATAGTAAGCTTCTCACCTGCATTTACATAACAGCTTGTGACCCCTATTAGTTAAGGCTAGTTAATATATCTGTTCTCTTTTATCTCTTCTAAAGTCAGCCACTATCATTATTCTCCTCATAACAAGAAGAAAAGAACCCTGCATAAAAACTTTCCTATCCCTACAAGATAAAAATAACAGCTCTAGAATTAGGAATTAAAACTTCCATGCCAGCATCTTTTTCAGGCTGGGAAAGGTGTGATCTACCACCACCATGTTTGCATATAATTCCTCTAGTTTAGTAACGGCATGCACACATGCCAACACTCACCCCATTAACTAACAGGAAAGCTGCTGGAACATACAAAATACCTCCAAGCATGAAGATTACCTCTACACATGCACACACATAATTTTGTTTCACAAATGTTAGAGCTGGCATGCGATGTACAGACTGGTGTCAGCCTATACACTGATCCAATCATTACCTTGTAAATTTGCACATTACTGACAAAGGTTCAGGTTACTGGGGGAACTGTTAATCTATCAGGAAAAGGATTTAGGCTTGACCGGCATACTTACACCTCAGAGTATTGAAAGAGCTCTTATTTTTATGTTATTTTAGTACTTAAAATTTATTGAATAACTGTTTCAGTGTGGTAGTTTGGCATTAACTTTGATGGAAATCAAGAACTGTATTCTACTCTCTGTCTATATCACAAACCCTAAAGCCAATCTAGATTAACCTAATTGTAAATTTAAGCTCTAAAATAGGTCTACACAACAAGTATTAGAGAAAACCTTATGGAGATAAAATTAGGGCAGTACAAAATGCAGCATCACAGAAACCATCCTAATTTGACAAAGACACTTCCATTCAATGTGCTACTAACTGAAAATACTGTGTGTGGGCCACAACTAACATCTGAAATAATTGCCCGCATTATCAATTCTATTTTCCTACAAGTTTCTCAGTTTATGAGGATTCTATTATATATGTTTCAACAGTGAACAAACTACAGACTGTGTTTACAGAGAGTATAAAACTGAATGAATCAGCACATCAAGACACATGCTGAAAACATTTCTGCTTACTGTCCAGCCAGCATACGTTTCCTTAGAGTTTACAAGATGAAAATAATGTACTGAGGCTGAGAGGCACAACGTGACAAGAGATATACCTGATTTACACTGAAACTGGGAATTTATATTGAATATATAACATATTTTGTTAAAATTAAGTCTGTTTGGAAAAGCCATCATGAATAAACAACAATGCCACATATTCTTTTAAATAGCACACAGAAAGCTGTCCCTTTTGGAACATCTGTAACAGGCAAAAAATATTCCACAAATTTGTAACTTCAATATTGTATGATTCTGCAGAAGCAGTATTCAGATTCTTCTGCCTAGGAGGTTTATAGTGTAGCCTAACACTACCTTCAGCTTCAGCTGCTCATTCATGACTCCACACTAACCATTCAACTAGAACTGTTTGTGGAGTTGCATGATAAGCAGTAACAGGGGAAATGAGTCAAATAGGAACACTTTTTCTCTTAGATTATTTTTTACACGGCTCAGTTTCTGATCTGGTCCACCATTCAGCCCCTGATATAACAAGAATGAAACAACTGAAATGTCCTACAGTCAATGGAAATGTGGGAACAAAAGGTAAGGACTATCTGAGGTGACACTGCTCATTGTGCTTATTAATTTACAGTCTCAGTCAGAACACAGAAAAATATTTCACATGGAATAAAAAGCTTAAAAGTGCAGCTGTGAATCAGGAGAAAAGCAATGTGCAAAGAAGGGAGAGCATAAGCAAATTATGCAACACCACAATTACAAGCCACTGTCAAATCTGGTATGCATGAGAAGAATTTCAAAAGGGTATCTAAAGAGGTAAAACTGAGGTGGCTTGCTAGATGTTTTTGGAAAAGCACAAGAGGCAGCATAGCAGAAAAAACATACTCTACCTTATAAACATTTATTCCATACAAAATGTTTTAATACTTAGCACTGAATTTAAATGGATACATGTTTCAGAGAAGACCTTGTGAAAATACAGGCGCAGCCATTTTTACCTTTCTGATTTTAGATTCCCTTAGCATATTAATACTTAAAGGCAGGAAAATCACAGGAATGTATAAAAAAAGCTGGCTCCCATGAGCAGACACAGGATAAGTAATTAGCAAAGTATCAGAACAAAAATACTGTCCATTTCACCAATAATATTCAAAAGTTACTTACAGTAAATTTATCAATTTGAGCTGCTGCAATTTAATTGCTTCAAGCCATTTAGTTTGAGAGGTAGAGAGTAAAAACATCTACACCTGATTGAATTCTTTGGGTGCTGAATGAATTATTGCCTTCTGACTTTGAATCTCAAAACTCTTCTTAAGTTTCCTAAAATGCTGCAGAGACTAAAAAACAATCTTGTATATTACCACGTTGTTAATAAACTTAAAAAAAAAAAAAGTACCTTACAGTGTATAGCTATCGCTTCTACTTAGCCTGTTGGGCTCATTTGCTAGCACCAAGTTCACATTCATGTGCAGCCTGTAACAACAGGCCTATGTCCTCAACTTGCAAAGCTTTTGCCTATTACAGCAAAATTTTAGAAACAGGTCATAATTCCAAACCCGTAACATTTGACTCAGATCATTGACAAAGGATAGTATTCAAGAACATCCACTGGCCCCAAAGCCTGCAAGCATTCCCTCCCTCCAGATATAAAAGATCAGTTTGTAAGTCTTTCCCAGACAGGGGACTAAAAATATGCTAGCAGAAGTGGCCACAAGCACAGCGCACTACCACAGAGAAAGTCTCTTTTTAGGAAAGCAATTCAGCACAAAAACTGGCATAGCCTAGCAATCTGACTAGGCAATAATAGTTACTTGAAATCAAAGCACACAAAGGTACAACATTAACAAGAACACAAGCTGATCTGTCTCTTTAAAGATAAAAATCTTCAGCTTAAAAAGAATCTATGATTTTTTTTTCATAACTGAGCAACTAAAAAAAGCCGCACCAAAAAAAAAAAAAAAGAAAAAAAAAAGAAAAAAAAAAGAAACCAAACCTGTGTATACCTTTGCAAAAGACAAAGATTTTACAAAATAAAAATGAGGGCAGGACTAGACAAGGAGGGGGTGGAGCGGAGAAAGAAAAGTGGATTTAGAAGTTCTATATTGCAAAATTGTGATGTCTGCAGAACCAAAAAGGACTCTTTGGATTTCTACTAAGGACCTTGCCTCTGGTACGTATCACCTACTTGCATTAACTTCAGAAAAGATATGAAAGATTGTTCAGTTTCTCCCTAATGAGAGGAATTGAACAAGGTTGGGATAACATTCCATAATAATATTTCTATGCCACATCTTCATTAACACTTCAAAAGCCAACAAAAATTTAGCAAAGAAAATTATAATACTACAAACTAGAGATGAACAAATTAGAGTAAGCAGCATTATCAAGTTACTGGTTTTCTTTTCGTCCTTCGACTCTGTGGAGAGATAATTAGAATACTTGACTTATTACTACTCTGCTAGTGCAAATTATATTAGAGGATCACTTCCATTCTGGGACATGCCTATGTATGGGACAAATGGCTTTACACAGAGAAACATACAATTGATCACTATATCACTTGTTTCATGGTTATGTCACTTAAAAATCATGGTCTTCCCCTATTTTTGCTCTCTCCTGCCCTTGTTTCAAAGTCATCTTTCTGCAACTTTCATTTAAGCTGTAGTTCTGGAAACATTTTTATGTACTTGCTTCTGTACTTTCTCACATATGAAGAGTTTGAACACATCTGTTGTGCAAGGCTAAGCACACTAAAGAAAATTCCCAGGAATCAGCAATAACTTCAGAAGTAGAGGAGATACGTAGCTCATGGAAATATATGGGAAAAACTTTACGCACCATTTTGTTTATAACAGAACATCTACAGCTGTGAAATGCTGCACTCATTTTCACATAAATTACTAAACATTAACATGAAGTAGTACAAAAAAAAAAAAATCACCACCTTTGATAATTTAAGAATAAGTATTTCATAGATGTAGATGACCACAACAAAGGCAGCTCTCCATCATGAAAAGAAGGTTGTTAGTCACCTGTAAAAGTAGTCTTGAGAGATACCTTCATGTAACAGTTCATCATACAGAAGGAAGTATAAAGAAGATCAAAAGAATTTGAAAAGAAGGTGGTAAAGATAAAATGCGCTACTCCAAACCTTATAGACATCAGGAATTAACATCTGACGCAAAGATATATTTTGCAATTAACTTCCAAGACAAAAAAAATTAAGAAATTCCTGGAATGCTGACAATATATAAAGGAATTTTCTCACAACAATAAAGAAGCAACAAATCAGCATTGTCTTTTACACCATCAAAAAGCTTAATTCCACAGCTGAAACACATTTCCAGGGCATCCTTTGCAAATTCAAAGCTTTATATTGGGAACCTTGTCAAATAAAGTCTCTCAGAGAGAAAGTAGCCATGTTAAACCATATGTGCAAGCTCATGAGGTTGACATGCTATCACCATGTGGCAACAGTGAACCTATCTGCATTTTAGTAGCCATCTATTAAAACCCTACTCCCTCCGGAAAAAGTGTGTTCAGCAGTATTATAGCACACACACTTTGTGCTTATTAAATAAAAAGAAAGGATCACCTTCAACCATATTAATGATGGACTGGTGGATGAAGGATGTCTGCGAAAATTCACAACATCTGTTTGCTCCACTCTCTTCTCAGCGTGCTGCACCTATTCCTCATGCTTAATGATGCTCATCCACTCTGCAAGTTTTACGAACAAATGTGTGTTTAGCCACATTCATCATTCTGAATGAGCGTTCTTGATGAAGCATCCACTGGCCTGTTTCGCTCTTTCTGCTACACTTTAACAAATGACAACTGCTCTACGTATTTTTCATTTGTTAAAAATAAAAAGCTAAGTGAAGAATAGGCCCAGCAAATTTTTCTTTTACTCTTCTGGTAAGTTTACTAGAAAACGGAATACTACATGCATTTAAACGGTATACAAGTTCACATGCATAAATCTAAATGATGCATACAGATGCATGATATTCTCAAAACACTACACAGCAAAATACAGTCTTTCAACAGCATATGAGAAAAACATTCTATCCCATACAAATAGAAGTAGTTCAATCTTCTCATGAAAGTGATGTATTATGTCTCAGTACCATCACCTAGGGGCCTGATTCTGTGATGTACAGAATGACTCCACATGAGATACTTGGCACCATTTGGTACCAGGCCAGCAATACATCACAGTGGACATCTGCCCTCCATTTTCCAGCTTTCCTCCTTTAAAGTACACTAATGAAAAGCTTTCCTTTAAAGGGAAAGCTGTGTTTCTCTGAAAACTTCCCTGTGGTAAATGCCATCCTAGGAATGAATTCAACTGTAAATAATGTGTCAAAGGAATAATATTTTACCAATTAGAAAAAAGGACTATAAGGAACATTAGCTAGTAATCAGAACTAAAGAATGAAATCTAATACAAAGAGAGCAGTCAGAAAATTTTAAATATGGAACATCTTCAGAGATTATCTTTCAGAATTTAGAGTAACTCACAATTTTCTTTCGAGCTACTGCACAGAAATATTAAAATGTTTATTCCAATACTGATTTTCCTAAACATGTCTTCGTGAGATTACTGATGCAGTACACAGTGAAACCTTCTCAGGATCATCTTCTGCTAGTATTTTCTACATTTCCTAAAAACTATATAGATTAAATGAGGTTTCTGTGAAGGCATTCTGTCACTGTTTAATGATATTTCTGCACTTTACTGACTGGGTCTTTTTGGGCCACTTCTGTGTCTGTACTGGTTGTCTGGGTTCATCTGTTATCGTTATGTCCAGGAGGCCCATGCGTGCATTGGATGAAGCATGTTACATTCTAAAATATGAACGACTTTTGTTATGATGAATGCTTATTGCAAGATGGACATCTAAGATACAGGCAAATATTTTGATTCTTGTTTTCATATTACCCTTTTAGTAACTACATTAAGGATAAAAGTGGATCCTGAAAAAGGACCTTACAAGGTTTTCTACAGGTTGCCTTCCTAGTAGTTCTACGACGTTTTTCTTTGAATAATGTACTTTGTGGTAGTTCACAATAAAATAATTATGGACCAAAAGCAGTGAGAGAGTAAGGTGTGACTTCTATGTATAAAAAAAAGAAATCCTAAGATAATTATGTCCAAGTGCCTTGGGTTCAGCGCTTAAACTTTGACACGAGGCCAAAAAATGCATGACAATTCAGCAAAAATTATAATTGATTGAGTAGTAGGATGCAGAATCAAACGTAGAATTTCTCAAATATTGAAACAATTTTAAAAAACTGTACTGCCTATGAATCTTTTAAAGCCAACCAACACACATAATGACCCAAACAATTCCTTGTTAAAGCAGTTTAAAATTCTCCATTAAAACCTCTCTCTTTCAATAAATGAATACAGGCATATACTAACAAGGTCACTGAGAATAGCATTCCTCCTAACACAGAAAGTCTTAAACTGTATGCTAAATTATATCAATTCCTTAAACTTAGAAACTACTGAATGTTCAGGCAATGAATGAAGTGGACTAATTAACAGAATTCAAACTTTCACTCCAAGCTGGGAGTGACAGTATAGTGACATAAAACTCTACAAAAATAAATCCTACAATAATGGCATGGTTGCTCAGCAGAATTCTACTTTATCCTGTTTCGGAAACTCTACACATAAGTTAGAAGGCATCAAAACATTACATAAATAAAAACCAGCTAAAAACTTTAAAATATTGAGAATGCAAGGTATAATTTGTAAAGTAAAAACCTCATCTGAAGTCACTAAGTCAGAGATAATTCACTGACAAAATTACCAAAAAACAGCACTTGTTGCTAAGTTATGTTCCATACAAAAAATGCTTTAAATTACGGAATACAGATGAAAATGCACACAAATTCAATAAAAGTTATCAAAAATGGTCATGCAATGATCTATCCTTTCACAAATTAGTACAACGTAAAATGAAGATCTGGAATTCAAAAAGTCTATTTTTTTTGACAAAAGTTTAGTAAGAACTTCCTATGATGTCTCAACACTGATAAAGACAATGTCAGAGGAGAGAACTATATAGTAAGTCAAATGAAATACATAAAAGCAGATAGCTAAAATTTAATAGAAATTGCAACAAATGTCTATTCAGGCTCTACTGAGGTATGAGTACTCAAGGAATCCATTATTATACTTCACAGAAACCAGCTCATGGCAAACTTATATACTAGATAGAAAATATTCCTCTTCATCTACAAGGAACACTGTAAAAGAACTGATATCAGATGCATTTTTTTACTGTAAAATGGAATTTGTAATTATAATAAACATACAAATTACTAGTTCCTTAAAGAGTGCCTCTGATCATCATGTTTCAGAAATTAGATCCCACAGAGGATTTTTTTAATATAAAAAAAATTTACTTTTTTTTTGCTACAAATGCTTTTTTCTCTACTGTAAAGCAGATCTCTATCTGAAAATAGAAGAAAGGATGCATGAAAAAAATAACCTCAATGGGATCATTACAGAAACACAAAAACTAATTTTCTACTAGAACTGTAGAGTGTATTTGCAGTAAGTGTTAAAGAATACAGCTGCAAAATACACAAAATTTACAAATGAATGAGAGTTAACAGAACTACAATAATTTAAATTGCATCCTTTAAGTGACACTGATTAATCTGGGGGAGACCTTTCAATAATTTAAAAATACAATTAAAATTGATACATGTATTTTGTACTTTGTAGATACACAGCCATCACACATTCATTCTCATGACATACATACACATGTGCATATAGATAGTTTACTAGACTTTCTGAATTAAATCTATAGACATAATTCATCACTTGACAGAAAAAAATGGGGGAAAAGAACAATACAGAAAGCAACAAGTACATTTCAATACCTCTATAAACAAGAGAAACTGAAAACAGGTGGGTGACATGGTTTAGCGGGAGGGTCTCCTGGCCTATTGCAGGAGTGCTGGAACTAGATGATCTTTAGATCCTTTCCAACCCTGTTCTATGATTCTTTGATAGTGCTCTCACCCTTGAAGAACACCAGCAAGCACCAAGAGTAATGCGAGTACTCATTCCTACCAGAAATACAGAGTAGCAGTATATTTTGCCAGTGGTCCCAACAAGTCCACAAATGTCAGTGCACCCTTCTATGACTGGTAAGGGAGGCTACACAACTTGCAAGGCAGCTACAGTCTAAGATATACGTTAACTCAAACTGTACAACAGGCTTCAAGAAACACATCACAGTACTTTTAAGAAAATTGGAGCACAAATAACCATAGATTACTGCAAATTACTCTGACAAAAATAAGTCCAAGCATATCTGACAGTAAAATTACACTCTCCTCTGCAATAGTATCCCTTAGGTAATCCCCCTTTTCTCCCCATCCCAAACATAAAATTCTCTTACCTTTATAACAAATCGAAGCTAAAAGCTGTATACTGGCAGTAAAGCACTTCTTTTCACCTTACATAAATTTTATTTCTTCTCAACAGCATCAAATGTGGTATATTTTATGAAAATTATGAAAAGCATCACAAACAAACAAGATGCAAATGATACAACAATTCAAAGCATCTGAAGGGTATGGTTTCTACTACCTGAAAGAACATCACAGAATTTCTTCCTGTACTGCAAGTTGAGATTACGATTTTCCACAGAACAACAATGCTTGTGAGCTATACAGGTTACTATTTTAGACTCTTACAAATACCATTTTATCAGTTGAGAATAACACTGAAGTCACTCATCAAATACTGAAGATCAACACCTAGGACAAGATCTAAATTCTTCAACAAAGGTCTTACCTTTAGCCTTGCCTTTGTTTTACTATGGACTGAATCAGAAGTTACATACAATGACTATCTTTTTGCTTTTTCCCTTCCTGTATATGTGTGGGTGAAAGGGTAGAATTAGTTAACGAAATGGATTCTAGCTTATCACCCTGGTCCAGATTAAGCCCTTGGGAACAGTGAAGAAAACACCAGGTGCTATTGCCCTGTTCTGGTTTAAGCCTTGGGAACTGTAAAGACAGCAATGTAGTGTAACGATCACTTAGCAAAACAAAGCAGACAGTTTGCCAGATAAAGCAGGATGTGCATCTCAAAGACAGACCAAATGATGTAAATATTTGTAACTCTTAGTAGTTTTGCTGAATTGGGATGATAAAAGAGTGAGAGAGTGGAAAGTTACTGTTTAGCACTTTGTAGACTACAAAAGGGATGCGAGACATGAAATAAATAAATGATTTTGTTTCCTAACCAGAAACAGGGGCTGTGCCTCACGTGTACACATATATGATCTCCAGCAATGAAGACAGCTCATATTTTTATATTTATCTGCAAAAGCAATCTGACACACTGTAATCGTGTACACAGAAATCACAGAAATGCGAGTGGGGACAGGATGTGGTACAGGACAAGGTGGAAGAACTGCTGACAGATATTTGTGATGACTTCAACATACACTTCAAAAAGCAGTTTATATATCCAGAAACCTCATAGAATCATAGTTAGGGTTGGAAAAGACCTTAAGATCATCAAGTTAAAACCCCTCTGCCATGAGCAGGGACGCCTCCCACTAAACCATGACACCCAAGGCTCTGTCCAGCCTGTCCTAGAACACCACAAGGGATACAGCATAAATACCTTGGGCAACCCATTCCAGGCCTTATCACCCTTACAGTAAAAAACTTCTTCCTCATATCCAACCTAAACTTCCGCTGTTTAAGTTTGAACTCATTACCCCGTGTCCTATCACTACAGTCCCTCATGAAGAGTCCTTCCCCAGCATCCCTATAGGCCCCCTTCAGACACTGGAAGGTTACTATGAGGTCTCCACACAGCCATCTCTTCTCCAGGCTGAACAGCCCCAACTTTCTCATCCTGTCTTCATATGGAAGGTGCTCCAATCCTCTGATCATCCTCATGGCCCTCCTCTGCACTTGTTCAAATAGCTCCATGTCCTTTTTATGTTGAGGACACCAGAACTGTACTCCAAGAGAGAATACTCCAAGTGAAGTCACATGTTAGCAGAGTAGAGGGGCAGGATCACCTCCGTCAACCTGCCGGTCACGCTCCTTTTGATGCAACCCAGGATATGGCTGGCTTTCAGGGCTGCAAGAGCACACTGCCAGCTCATGTTCAGTTTCTCATTGACCAACACCTCCAAGTCCTTCTCTGCAGGGCTGCTCTGAATCTCTTCTCTGCCCAACCTGAAGCCATGCCTGAGATTGCTCTGACCCAGGTGTAGGATCTTGCACTTGTCATGGTTAAATATCACCAGGTTGGCATCAGCCCACCTCAAAATGTGTCAAGGTCCCTCTGGATGGCATTCCTTCCCTCCAGCAAACTAACCGAACCACTTAGCTTGGTGTCATTGGCAAGCTTGCTGAGGGCACACTCATTCCCACTGTGCATATCACTGACAACGGTGCTGAACAAGACTGGTCCCAACACCAATCCCTGAAGGACACCACTTGTTACTGGTCTCCAGCTGGACATGGAGCCATTGACCACAACTCTTTGAGTGCGGTCATCCAGCCAGTTCTTTATTCACCGAGTGGTCCACCTACCAAATTGATGTCTCTCCAATTTAGAGACAAGGATGTCATGCAGGACAGCGGCAAACGCTTTGCACAAGACCAGGTAAATGACATCAACTGCTTTACCCCTGTCCCTCAGTTCCGCTGCCCCATCATAGAAGGCCACCAAATTGCTCAGGGAGGATACCATTCTCAGTGGCACCCACAGAGTTTAAAAGAATAAAGCAAACAATAGAACAGCAACTGGCTAAAAAAAAAAAAAAAAAAACCAAAAACAAACAAACAAAAAAAAAAAAAACCACAAAAAACAAAACCAAACCAAAAAAAAAAAGCTCAATTGTGAAACTGGATTATCACCATATGAAATGCTATATAGCATGTCCTATTTTCAGGGAATATCATTACAAAATATAGTGGAAGACCATGAGATTCTAGAAATACTTAATTATTTGGGGAAAAGATCAATTGAATTGAGGAAAATGGGAATATTAGCTCAAATGCCACCTTTAGGATTTGCAGTTCATCAACTGAAACCTGGAGATAAAGCATTGATAAAAAGCTGGAAAGAAGAGAACTTATCCCCTCAATGGGAGGGACCGTTTTTGTCCTTTTAACCACAGAAATGGCAGTAAGGACAGCTGAAAAAGGCTGGACTCATGCAACTCGAGTTAGAGGGCCAATGGATGAACTGTGACATCTAAACCAGGAGACCTTCGAGTGAGAATAAGGAAAGGACTGGTGAAGGAATCACTTCAGAAGAAAAGCAAGACATAGTTTAGAGTGGATCTGAGGAAAAAATTCTTTACTGTAAGGGTGGTGAGGCACTGGAATGGGTTGCCCAGGGAAGTTGTGAATGCTCTATCCCTGGCAGTGTTCAAGGCTGGGCTGGACATAGCCTTGGGTGACATGGTTTAGTGGGAGGTGTCACTGTCCATGGCAAGGTGGTTGGAACTAGATGATCTTGAGGTCCTTTCAAACCCTAATTATTCTATGATTCCCCCTTAGTGAAGCCATGCTGGCTGTCACCAAGCACCTTGTTGTTTTTCATGTGCCTTAATATGCTATGACAATCTGCTCTGGGATTTTGCCAGGCACAGAGGTGAGGCTGACTGGTCTGTAATGCCCTGGCTCATCCATTTTCCCCTTCTTGAAAATAGGGGTTATACTTTCCTTTTTCCAGTCATCGGGGAACTTCACCTGACTGCCAAGATTTTTCAAATACGGTGGACAGTGGCTTAGCAACTTCATTTGCCCGCTCCTTCAGGACCTGAAGACGGATTTCATCAGGTCCCATGGACTTGTGTACAGGCTCTTAAGATGGTCTTGAACCATATCCTTTCCTACAGGGGGCCCAGGGTCTTCATTATCATAGTCCCTGCTAAATCCTACTGTTTTCCACTGGGGAAAATTTTACATCCTAAAATAGATTCTTTAAACTTCTCTCTTCCTTATAGCTAGGTATAATTTTAATCCAAATGTTGCTCTTCATATTTTTGCTTTATCCTTTTAAAAAGTCTCTCCCTTGTATTTGTAACTGCACTTCCTATCTTTCTCTATGTACCCTAAAACACTCTAGAGGTCTCTTTCCAAAAAAAATGTATCATGAACCAAGTAATACTGTGGATATATTAAAAATAACAATAAGAAACCACAGTTTACCTGTATATAGTTCCCAAAATTTCACTGTACATGACAGGTTTCATCTAATTGGATGTCCCTTATCATGTTCACTCCTCCCAATAACTGCTTTCTAGCTTCTGATCTCTGTATCAAGACTAGCTGTGCTGGGGAGATTGTTCAGGAGCCTCTCTCTGATGCGACAGCTGGAATTTCACCAGGTGAAATTCTTCTGGTTTCTCTCAGGTTCATTTTAGTCCTTACCCATCTCTTTGTGTCACTGTCCTACCTCCCCAAGTGATTAGGATTCTTTCAGTTTTGTATCTTATAAACAGCATGCTCCCTCCTTCCACACCACCAAGGTGCACAGGTCAAAGGCCCTCAGACATACTGAAGAATCTGGAGCAATCCCATTTCTTTTTATAATTAAAAAAAAAAAATCTGTAAAGAAGTAATAGATGAAATTGTATTTGGTACTGAGACTTGGCAGTGGGATAGCAAAACACTGGTAACAGGAGAATATATAGCAAATTAATTTTGGCTGGTTTGAACAATAAAAAAGTGAACCCGCAAAACACTTCATAAACTCAGACTGAGAGATTGAGTGTTTTGTCCTAGTGACAACAGGCAAACCTGGCTTTATGAGAATGATTTTCCATCCAGTATTCAGTGTTTTCCTCCTTAAGCTCATGAGTTCCCCACTGATGTGAAAAAATGTTGAAACTACAAATGCATACATTATTAAGAAATACATTTGTCATTTAGGAAGTGTCAAATTAAGACTGTCCTGTGCAACTTTAATGCAATCTTCTAGTATATATTCAACATACTGCAATAACACAGTCCTCCCAAAGATTTTGATCCTGACTCCTCCATAAAACCTTTGACAATATGCAGGGAACAGGACCATGTTTTCAGATGGGCTTGCCTTTCAGACTTCTTAATCACACCTGAAAAAACACAGATGTCTGACTGATATGTGATAATAAAACAGATGTGGCCCAGGAAATAAAATGAAGTTAAATTGGAGGCCAAGCTGATCAGCAGTATATTACCTTGCTCAGTACTGCTGCTCACGAACCATCTGATAACCAGCCTCAAGAGTGAAAAATCAGGCACAACAAGGAGCCCACCTACTCCATCCAGTTTAGCAGCTAAATAAAAGATAACAGCAAGTTTCTAAGGGCAAGATATAAGAAGGGTACTAAATTTTATTTGGGTTTGTTGAAGATAAAGGTGCTCTTAATTCTCCTCATTTTCTTGTTGATAGAACAACATCCATAAAAATAATCTCATTATCGAACTCTAAACTTAGGCAGTATTTTTATGTAACTCCTGACTTGCCTTGCCTAAGCACAACATTTGGCAGTACTACCCTAACAGCCTCCAGCACTTGATAAGAGAAGACAAAAAAGATGCAGAATCATGTCAGCTTCAATCACTATCTGTTCCTATAAATGCATTTCTGACAATACATATTAAAATGGCATAAATATTTTCATTGATTGCCATACCACTTTCTTGGATGAGAAACTTAAAAAACTCACAAGAAATTAATTTACTTTTGGAAACAATTAAAATTTCCAATGTGATTAACTCAAGTCTATCTTAAAAAGATATATTTAGATTCAAACCTTACAATGCTTTCAAGTTAGCATAGCATTTGACAAGTAATTTGAGAAGGCACAGCAATATTCCTCTAAAAAATTATACTACTCTTTTCATCAGCAGAAACCCAAAAGAAGTAGGACAACCTAAATACTCAAAGCACTTACTGTACTGTGAAGTTCTTCAATAACGTTACATTTGCTAGCATTCAGAGATACTTTGTTTTCATATAGTTTTATTGTACAGCCCTATTTTTAAAAAAGTCAGCACATGAACCTAGACTAACACATATAAATATTTCACACTGACTAATAAAAGGTTCACATTAAAAGAATAAATATTATGTGTGCTAGAACCAGCCTTTACTTTACATACACCTGAATTCATATCTTTTAAATAGGACATGTCAGCACTGTGTATTCTGAAGAAATCAGACAGACCACACACCTGTCATTGACTTAACTGGGCAAGAGACATGACTGGTGCTCAGACGTCAGTCAGATACGCTATTATCTGGAAGTAAGAAAATTAAAGAATGAAGTTTAGCAGAGATGCTTTGCCATTGCCTCTCTCTTGTAAAGAGGCAATTTTATTAGTTTGAAGTGATAAAGCAAGCTTCAATATATTTGAGAAAACACTTTTAATATTAAACAGTAATTTATTCTGCTATGATCTCATAATTTCAAATTCTATTTTTTTTCTTTTATTAGCACAGATAGCAAGTGATTTTCATTACTGCAAATAAATAAAGGATGGGATCATGAATTAGCAAGAATTTACAATTTTTAGCACTACTGCTACACTATGTGAAGAGTTATATTGCACAGCTTTATTCTACAACCATTTCTAGGTCATGACACCTAAGCCATCACAGTGCTACATCCATCTTCTGAGTACATATGGCATAAGTACAACACATTCTTTTGAGTTGGGTTTACCACAAAGGCTATATTTATTATTATATATTATAAGTTTTCTTCATAATAAAAACCTCTCCAATCATTATTTTCCCATACTTTGCCTTTAAGGTGCACACATACTTTAGCTAATGCATTTACTTCTTTTTTACTTTCACAAATTGTAATTCGTGCATTTCATATGGCAAGTAGAGCATCATATGTCTAGCTGCCCTGTGTATCCTCCTTTTCAATTAGGGAATCATGCTGGGAGAGAATCTGAGGACTTTTGCCTTTTAGTGAGCACCTGACAAAAACTGGGCAGGTTTCAGTAAGTCCATAAATCCCAGAGATGCCACCACAGAACACAATTGGTGCTCTGCACGCATGCTCAATATGTTAACTGCTTTCCAGAAGCATTAGCTCACTTTCTAATACACTACATAGAGCAGATACACATTTATTTATTTCTGAGAAATTTCAGACAAAAAGCAGAAACAATAAATATACAGCTTGGTCTACTCCTGGCTGCTTACATGAGACAGAAGTCTGATCTGTACCTGTAATTGTACACGGATGTTCTTTTATAATTATAAGGTTGTTTCCTGTTATGTTAACTTAATACATTTTTAAAAAAGAAAAAAAAAAAAAAAAAGATTAAACTGGCAAAGACACCGATCTTGGTTAAAGAACATCTGTAGCAAAACTAATCAAGAATACAAATATAACCACCTAAAAATTACATTTTACTATTTTCTATATAAATTTTGTGTAGCAGAGCACTAGAATAAACAAATGTCTTAAGTGTGAATGGCTTCCCGTCTTAGTCTGTAAGTCACTCAAATTCTGATTAAACATCTCTTGGTAATTAATTTCAAGTCAACTCAACTATTTATTCTAGTCAAATTTCTCAGAGAAGAAAGATAAACTCATCTCATTTACTTCCAGCATCATGTGGCCTTCAATCTCATATGTCATAAAGAGGTAAGAAAAATTACAGAAACAAGTCAGGAGGACACATGTTATCACTTGCTCCAAAGAGGTGTTATGTGGCTATATTAATATTTGAAAGCACTCTGAATTCTCAGATGAAAGCAGCTATACACACAGGAAATACTACTGCTAATGAATGTTACAAACATACAGCTCTTCTTCAAGGCTCTGCTCGGGCTGTAACAACTCTTGCTTGCTCTTGGCTCTGATTCAGCCAACCCCAACACTTGAGAAACAATTTGGGGCTCCCTGAACTAAAATAAGTTACAAAAGGACATATTAAAAAAAAACCCAAAACATAACATGAGAGTGGAAATCAGCATAAAACATTGTGGAAAGAGTGAGATTGTTCTTGTAACTCCTGGCAAGAGAAAAAAAAAAGAGGGAGAGTACTGGCATGAGAAGGAGAAAATGAGGCACAATCAACTCTTGGCAGTACGGGAAACAAAGGTCCATAGAACTCCCAGAGTGCTAAGGGATCAAAAAAAAAAAAAACAAAAAGCCCCCAAAATATTAAAGGCAAAAAGATCTCTGGGCATGGAGAATAATGGCTCAACAGGTTTTAAAAATGAGTAAACCATCAGGTGATGACAGAAATATGCAAATTTATATTACATATGCTTTTGCAGCATTTTCTGTTGCAACATAAACACAGGATCACAAAAAAGCTGGAAACCTGTTACATCAGTGAAGAAAACAGAAGAGAGAGACTAGCAAGAATAGCTAGTTTTGAGTTCTAAATTGCAAATTACCAGCTACAGCAGAAAAAAATCTCCCCACACTCTTCTAGCTTCTTCCTATATGAGAAAAAGTAATATTGGCTGGACAGATAACATGCACTTCAGTGTTCAGAAGACTTCTAGTCATCTTTATTTAATTCTAGAAGAGTCCATAAGTATTTCTTTGTATATGACTTTTAACTGCTGCGTGTGAGTCACACATCAGAATATGAAGCCTTCAGAGCTAACATTAAGATCTCAAAGTGCTAGGAGCAAAGCACACAAACAGTGGGAGAAAAAGAGAGCAAACTTCTAATTCAAAGATCTGGAATCCCAACTGATAGCCCTGATTCTACAAGCACACTCAAGGGCTCAGACTCCTTCCTTCTTTCATAGAGAAACAACAGCGAGATCAAAGTCAAAGACAGAAGCTCTTTCTTTGTATTCAGATTCAGAACAGCCAACATCACAGAAGATAAAAAGAAAATATCGCAAATAAACAAGGCTAGGTTACTCTCTTACAACTCCTGTGTGTTTAGGCATCCAACTTGCCAAAGAATGTTTTGAAAACACAGATGTGTTTCTCTTAATTCCCAAATAGTCAAGACAAACTAAGTTTTAGAAGTTCAAGTATCCACAGCATCAGTAAGAGGAAGGATGGAATCCCCTCAACCTGCTAAGGTATGTGTACAAGGGAGAGCACCGTGCCACACAAATATAAGACTACCTTGCTTTAAATTACTAAATCACAATTTCTGTAACAATTCCACTCTGCTCTGATTTTATCTCATGATCTTCAGCTCGACAGACTGTGTCTTACTTACATTACAGATTTTCTTAGTCACTACTGTCCAGAATGAATCAATTGACACAACAGCCATACAGGAGTCTGTGCTCACACACTGCTGAACTGCCTTTTCTGGGCCAAAGATTAAACATAAGAGCAGCTTCGTAGTGGAATCTGTGCAGGTGCAGCTAGGCGTCTTAATAAAACAGGAAAACAAGGCCCCATTAAGGGAATAGTATTTTTTTTCCAGTTGAGAGTGCCATACAGTTTTATGTCAGACTTGTAGTCCAAGTTGTGCTTATGCTACTCATTTGTTTTTGCTAAATACCATATATTGGAAAAATATGCTTAAGATAAAATTACATTCCTTAATTCTCTCACTGTAGAATGTAATTTGTAAGATGTTTTCATAAATTTAGAATGTTTTTTTAAGATGTAACCTGGAAGTAAAAGCCAGCTTTGTGTACATTAACCATCTAATACTATCTTCTCAAAGGTGACTTATCAAAGACCAGCAAATAAAGCTCAAGGTAAAAACCTGCTCCCTTCTGGATGCATCCTGTTAAAATGTAATTGTTTGCATAATAAAATACTTTATGTCTTTAATCTTTGGTGTAAATATTGTAAATTATATTTCTTTTTCTGATAATTAAGCTTATTGTGCAAAAGAGTGACAACTACTTATAAAATCTCATTTACACTTACCATCCACACTGCTTTTAGAATGAATGATAATGCTTTTAACTATCTTAAGCTAAAAAATCTTGTTTATAGCAGAAAACAGTTTTATACCTGGATACTTTATTGAATCACTGAAATCACTCTTTGTTAAACTACTCACAGAACTAAGCCCACTGAAGCCCACGAGATCTGCTCTAACAAGTACACAGCAGAGTATGGGCGGCATAATTAGGGCCTCTGAGATACTTCCTAAGATTACCTAGAGACTAAGGCATAGCATTTCCCCATTAGCATCTCCATAGTTACTTCTCCAGGCATTAAACAAGTTAGGTCCAGATCTATTTGCAGGAACTGTCTATGATAAACTTGTTCATGACCTGTAGCCAGTCAGCTTACAATCAGCTGCAAATTTGTCATTATGTAACTATAATTTATTCTCTGGCAAATCCTTAACTTTTTGCCTTTATCCATCTTCCACCAATTTGGTAGGACTCTGACTCTTTACTGGCAGACATATGCCTACCTGGTGCAATTACCATCAGAAGAGCAAGTATTGAATATTTATTTTCTGACTACTATTCCATAATATTTGTATTTTAAATTAGTTTTGCCACATACATGTCATACAGCATACAATATGCCTGTTGTATGATCTGCAATACTTTTTGCATGCAACTCTTAGATAATTATGACAGGTTTGCTGTAATTGGAATGGGAAAATAAGAATCACTGCCTTAAGACAAGCACATGAAATGTACTGCCTCTCAGAACTCTATTAGAAAGTGCCATGACATAATTTCATTTTGTAATGTCCCATTTTTAAGCATCATCTCAGACAAGTCTTAAAATGTGCTAATTGGAAATCCTCACTATGTACAGAACAGTGCTTTCAAAATGACAACTGTTCCTCTTTTTATCAGAGTACTCAATAGCAGGAGAAAAATCATTTCCCAAATTCAAAGCATTTTGATCTGGTTCTGTCAAAACGCTATGTGTTCTCAGTTGGTAATCTCTCTTCAGTCAAAATATGACTATTTTTGTTCAGGGCGGTGGCTTTCTGAATATGATCATCTCCAAAATTTGGGAAAACAGAAATACTGGTGAGAAAGGAGGAAAAAAAAAATACTATTGCTTCTCTGCCATACTACCTTCCAGGAACCCTAGTGTGCAAACATTTCAATATACATTAAAGCATGTTTTAAAATGTCTAGTCCCAAAGAGAGAGAGTATGGTTTATTTCATTAAATACATATCCATTAATCACTAGGATTACTTAGGCAGAAGAAAGGGGTATCGGTAATTAGCAATTAATTTGTGGGAAATAGAGCTACTGTTTACCAGCTTCTCTCTTAAAAAAAATACTAGTACCACCATAGATAGCCATGTCATATAAAAAGTATTTTTTTTGATAGTATTTCCCTACCACAAGCATGGAATAATCAAGGTTGTAAGGGATCTCTGGAGGTCAGCTGGTATAAATCTCACACAAAATGGGGCCAAAACGTATTAATTATTCAGCTACTATTAGGTATTCTTTTGGTGGCTTCTACATCCCTTTCTACTTGGTACAACATTAGTGCCTACCAGTAAAGGCAAGTAGGTTGGCAGCTCCTCCTCACTCCCAGCTGTTATTACATATATCTAGACTCCTTTTTGCAGTGAAAGCACTAGACATCTGTAGAAGCAGTAGGCAGCAAAGTGATAGAGCCAGGATTGTGCAAACTGCCATATGCATATGGACAACAAGTTGACTGCAGCCTGAAGTGTGAGAATCAGCAGTATAAGAACCATGCTCAGTCAAGGAAAATATTAGAAGAAAGAGCTAAAGCTAGAGCTGCTAACAGTTTTGCTCATAACAAAACAGCAGATTGCTGACACAATGGGGGTCTCTCTTAAGTATGCCAAATTGTCTCAAATGGAGTAGAAGACTGGCTACTAGTGGGTTGCTATATTCAAGACTCCATGTAAAAGGTGGTATGCTGTACACCTAAATGTGCCAGGATATTTGCCCTGATAACAAGCCAAAGCCATCGAGTTACTGCTGCTAGGCTGGGCCAAACATTACATGAAGAAAGCTAGTAAGACCCTGGCCAACCTGCAGATCTTCCCCACTCTCAGTAGCATACAGCCCTTAACAAAGTTACAGTGAAATCACATATGGTAGTAGATATCCCAGCTGTAACCATGACAGTTAACAAGTATGAATCCATACAGTGATATGAAAGCTGTGACTGACTTGACTGACCTTAGATACTGCTGAGGAAATCAAACATTTGCAGTCATTTCATGGTGCTGCCGATTGCCACCACCACCATTACCAAATTTATTTCTCTAACTTTTGCCACAGCAGTAATTCTCAGCAATAGAAATATTAAAGTTTGGGTTTGTGTGTGCTTAAGCCTTTCATTCCCTACCTGTCATGATGTATTCCAAAATAGGTGCCAAAAGGAGTAAGAATCGTTCTTCTATTCCAGATATGCACAAATGGGACATACCATCACAGATTTACATAAAGGTACAAATTTTCACTACTGGAAATAACAGAAGGCTCTCAGAGGGACCAAGTAAATCCATTAATAAAATGATCTAGTCCTAAAAAACATAAACTCTTGCTACATAGTGGGGCTGCAGAGGTCTTTCACCAGGGATACCTGAGATATAAGAGTTTAAAAGAACAGTTCCACAAGAATCCCCAGCATCTATAGGACAAGTGCCAGCAATGCCTTGCTAATACAACAGAAGGAATGATGAAACTGAATGACCAATGTGCTGTTGCATAATTTAAATGATGTGGAAAACTGATGAAAAGATGAACTCAGTATTAGCTTTCATGATACTATTTCTCACTTTCCCACTCCCCAATTGCTCAGTGTCTTTCACAGATTAGTCTTCTCTGCTGCAAGAGCTCAACGTGGTTTTGTGAAATTGTGATCTAAAACTAGATTAGTAAAACAATCTAGGTTAGAGAAGATGTACGTATATATACATTGAGAGAGAGAGAGAGGATTTTTAAAGTACACATCATAAACAATACAACTGCAAGAAGGACAGGAAGGTATCACAATCCAATCCTAATGATAATGCATTTTGGAAAATTTCAAGAGGCAAAGACCTCTGAAAAATCCAGATTGACTGATTCTAAAAAAAGAATTAACAAAATCCTGTTAATTCATTGGCACACTTTGACGAACTTCTTATATTTAATACACAGAGAATTTTACCTTCTATCTTCCAACAGACAAGCTTGATATTGCTACAGTTTTAAAAATGTGAATATTTTTTAAGCATAGAAAAAGTAGGCTTTTCCTCTCCATAAAAGACCATGCCTTCATCAAATGAATAATTTAAAACCCTCAAGACATCATATAGTCTATTAATCTTTCTGCTCAATACACATATTAGCAATGAGACATTGTTGTGAAATCTTCAGTAGAGGTCCAATTCAAACAAACAAACATGTCTTTATACTTATTTTTATGAAACACTGCTTAGATGAAATAGATCAGTCTTTAAACAGCAGGTTATAAAATTGCATTTACCATATTGTGAAACTGTTTGGAATCATCATAAATACAGGTATATTAGATTCTTCATGTATAGCAGATCAAAGTGCATTACATTAGTTCAAAGACATCGCATTATTCCTTTTCCCATCTACAGTACACTGTATGAATTCTTGTCATTATATCAATTTAATCCACTGCCATTTTTTAGGCTACTGTTTGTCTAACCAAATGAGGAGCAGAATAGCTGGCATTTAATGTGACTGCATCACTTTTTCCAACCCGCCTACTTTAAAGAAGAAGTTTGTTGAGTGCACACAATTCACTTTACAGATCATTTGAAATGCATAAACAATTCCAAATGCAGAAATAACAAAAACAATAATTTGTCATTTTGAAATGCTGAAACGCTTGGAGGAAGATTTGAATATAGTATACTCTTTTGTTTGTAAGCATGGTGATTTGCCAAGCTACACCTCACACTGCACTAACCCTAGGGCATTCCAGTCACAAACACACTTTGATCTGCTGTGCCTTTAGATTCTCTTCAGAGGGCTCTACCTTTCCTGACAATCCCAGAGGGAAAGCACAGCCTTGCATTCTTTCCCATATACCACTCCAAAATGAATGCTCCATATGCTTGCTGCTAGTTCAGCCTTGCACTGTTTTCCTGCAAGCTTGTCTGTATAATAACGACAGCTGCAGGATTCTTCAGCTTGAAGTTGTGAATTGGATTTAAAAGAAAGAAAAAAAAAGAAATAAGGAAACATACAGAGATTACATGACAAATGAGGACTACAGAAACAATATTCTGTGTCAACACATATAGTGAGAAGTAGAATGTAGACACACTTTTGAATTGGTTTAATCTGAACATTCTATTTCAAAGGGGACTAAATATAGTTAATATTTACTTTATGATACTAACAAAGTCAAGAGCCAAATGTCAATGGGTAAGAAAGGTAACAGTCAATGGATAGCAACTATAGTATCAAACCTTGTTTCAACTCATGAATTCTTATATCTCTTGAGAAAGAAAAAAATATTGCAAAGGAGTCAACAGTGATACAAATTTATTACAGAGTATGTATGTATGTGGTAACAAAAATTATACTTACAGCAGCATTAGGTCTTTTTTATGTAAATACCTACTTTAATCTGGTTAAAAAAATACGTCATCAAGCAGCAGCTTGGTCTGGCACTATATAATTTAGCATGAATTCATGTGCTTCAGGGAAAAAAAAAAAAAGAAAAAAAGGAGACAACAAAAGTAGCAGCCCTTAGGTCTTTTGTCCACACTGCTCTTAAGAGCTTATAATTGCATGTGCTTATCTTCATGTTCTTAATAACTTCACACAGAGCATTTTCAGAGCATTCTGTTAGCATATCTCAAGTCTTCTACTATGATAATGAAAGTAAAATTTGAGAGGACTGAACATCATACATTAAGCCAATGCTATTTTAAGCTTTCTCCCTTACTGCTTACTCATCTACTTGGTGATACTAATAACATTACTGTGAAGGACTGGAGAAAACCAGCACTAGAACTCACCTCCAGGTATTTCCAGAGATGTCTTGTGATTTCTTAGTCCAATCACATACCAGCCTACAAATTCCTTCTTCCACAGTGAACACACAACAGTGTGATAAGGGAAGAAAGACACATAACCCCTTTTTCATATTTACAAGGAAAACCTTCAATGAGATGCTTCATGGTCCCATAAGTACAAAAGAAACTGCATAATAAAAACTATTAAAAAATACAATCAACACTTTTTTTCTGGAGTTAGGAATTTGGCTGTTGATGCATAAGGACTCTTCCTGCTTCAAGCCACTTCCACTTAAGATCAATAAATAAAATATTATGCAAATAAAGCTTTGTTTTAGATGATTTATGAAATTCTTCCACCTGACAAAATACTAAAAAAAAAAAAACAAACCACAAACAACCCAAAAACAAAAATGCCAAAAAACCTCCAAATCAACTTATCAACCAACCAACCAAAAAAATAGTCCAAAACAACTACATATAGTTAAAATCTGAGACAGGGCATAATACTGAGCCATATTGTTTAGTATTATTTCTGGGAAAAAAAAAAAAAAATCTGTATTCTCAAATTTTCAATGCAATGATTCACTGAACACATATTAGAATACAAGTATATCCAGATTATATGCAAACTGTACATATGAAAAGGAGCATCTTTCCATACATTAGCTTTATACTCTCTCTATAAAGATACGCTTCAGAGCAAATCCAAACATTATATGAATATTTATGACCAACAACTAAAAGCAGATAAAATATTAAGTTTTACTTTCCAAAAGTCAAAAACAGGCACTTTGCTTATTTGCCTCAGTGTGCAAGAAACATTAGATTCTTTATTTAAAAAGCAATCACGAAAAATGTACCAATATTTCCACCTATAATAGCATTAGCAGCATAACTTTACTAACATAGACATAAATTAATATACTTAGATTTTAATACTGTCTAATGGAAGAGATGGAAAGCAGAAAGAAACACTCTTAAACATATCAGGAAGAAAAATCGAACACTTGAAAATTGAAAAACGCAAGATGCCAAAAGAGATTCTTCAATGTCTTAGCCATTTACTACAGAGATCTTTTCTCATTTGCAGATGACTTTGGCAGACCTGGTTTTGTCACCAGCCACTCTGTACTTCGTTTAATTATGCAGTACACCAACAGAAATTTTCTTTCTGATTGCATAAATCACAGTGCTTTGACACCAACCTCAATAGGGGCTGCTAGAACAATACAGTGAGAGCTATTGACTCCATCTCTCAAGTCCACAAGGTGTATCATTTAGCCAAGAGTGATAATTAGACACAGAATATACTGAAAACTGTCAATAGGCATGTCAATAGGAGGACTCTTAGCATCTAGCATCCAGTGAATCAATGGTGTTTTTTCAGCTATAAAATCAAGAAAATGATAGCTTTCAAATGAATGGTGGAAAGGAAACATGAGGCTCCTTAGGGAGGAATAAAACAGCTCAATTTTCCCTCACTGAGTGGCTCTCCAACTGCTTCACTCAATGGAAAAGGTCACAGAACATTACAGCAAAATATCTCTGAAACAAGATGTACAACAATGCTGGGACATGACATGAAGTACAAGCACACTACAAAGGCCTGTATATCTCCGACCTGACAGAATTAAAGCATGGGTCAGCAGATGCCAGACAAGACAGGAATTGAAAGGCAATGATTGATCTGTGTAGAAGGAAATATGACTGCCTGTCCATATCAAATATGTATGTATGCATGAATGAACATGATTACATGTCCACTATGCCCCCTCCCACCACGATTTTTAAAGCCATAGTCTTGCTTTTTTCCTTTTGTTTTATTTTTATATTTATATAATTTTCAGGTGAAGTCCAAGGAAAACAAAGTTGGAGGGTTTTATTCATAATTTTTCTTGACATACTGTAACCAAAAATTGTATCAGAATTAAACTGGAATATTACCTGCATGTATCTTTTTAAGCAAAAAGACAACGTAAAGTCACAGTTAAGTTCCAAACACTGGAGGAGTGGTGACAGAAAACCATTTCCATTTACTCTGAACTCTTTCAGTTAAATGCTGCAATTGGGATAGAGAGACAAAGGATTCCAATAGTAAGTATCACAAAGCTTGCTCTGAGAACCAGCAGGTCTCTTACAAAGCTGGGTTTACAACTGCAGCTGAAGTAATTGTAGCCTCTGTACCACAGTTAGTTAAGATGGTTAGAAATGAAACTGCACATATGAAAGAACTGCAGCTCTAACAGAACAGGGGAAGGGAATCAGAACAAAACTAACCCAGAAAAGTTTCAAAATTGCCATGAGTTGTATTTTCCTTTGGACTCTAAAGGCATTGTCTTTTAAAAGGTAGCTTAGTAGTTGCAAAGACAAGACTTTACATGTTACCTATCTTTGGACATCCTGCTGTGACGTCCTCTGAGAAGCAACTGCTAAGTGGCCTTGTGGCATTCCATGCTTCTCAATTCTTAACTAATTACCAGATCGGTTTCTCCAGTAATTGACAGCCATGCAAAGTGATCACAGGATCTGAAAGACAAGCTCAATTCTTGTCTGTTCCCACATCAGCTGAAGGATAAAGCCACTCATAATTTAGCTTAGACACACCTCACTTATCCTTCTTCTACACTTTTACCAGAACTGTGTTATATGTTATACACTCAATTACTGAAGTGACCCAGGTTTTACGAAGATTTTTTTTTTCTTTTTAGCAATAGCATTATATTAACTGGAGAAAATGCAGCTTTTTGCAGTGTTAGGCCTATGGCTCAGAAGCCTAAACAGCCTCTGCCTTCCTGCCCTCCAAAAATAAAATTGAATTAAATAAACCCAACTTTGCTTCTTGGGATCTACTACCTTAAGGCAACACCTTTTCTTGGTAATACAGCCCTCAGAGAGAAAATTCTCCCACTGCCAACAGAGTCCAATATCAAGTCTTGGTAAAAGAGGCCCGTGAAACCAGTTTTCTGTATTACTGTTCCTGTTTTTTCTTGGTTTTTTGTTTCTTTATTTTTTTTCCTTCTCGTACTTTTTTATTTCAGTAGAAATAAAAATTAAGGACATGGTAAAAACAAGTAGGTAACTCAGCATTTTCACCATCTTCAACTTAAATTAAATGTTTTGAAATTTTATTTCATTTCTCACATGTTCAGAATTTTGTGTAAAACCTTTTGTTGTGTCTACTCAAAAGGGGGAAAACTGTCTGTTCCAACAGTCTACCCTACTTCACTATGAGAGATCTGATAAAAGACACTTATCAACACAAAGGCGCATTTCATGACAGTTACCAAATAAAGCAACAGCAGTTTCAAAAATCAAAGAATATTCCTTTGGGACAGCAATATTTGCATGTTCATAATGAATACTTAACTACACATCTGTGCAGCCCGTTAGGTTTTTTGGTAGGAAGTGATCTTTTAAGAGGACTCTGCCAACTTCCAGCAAACACGCATTCAACCTTTGCTCAGCTGAATAAAAGTAAGCTTATCGATTAGCTTTCAACCTCATTTTAAAGAGTTTATGAAAAGCCATGTCACACATTACTGGTTGAAGTGACCAGATTGTTAGAACAGAAACTACCTCAAAATCAGAAGGTCACTACTGTACAGGAATTTTGATGAGGTGCTGCTGTTTACTGCTTTAAAATCCTATGCTAAAAATTAAGTATTCAAACTTAGAACTGCATGTAATACTGCACTGAAATAGATGACATTCTGAAAATTGTTCTCTATTTATTCTTTTTCAACAATGTATGATTTTCAGTTAACAAAGGAACAATAAGGACGAGAACATAGACATGTATACACACAGAAATATCTCCTAACATGGCACCTAAAATCACTGCTGAAAATAGCACTTGAAGAAGCTATAGTGTAAACAAATTCCCATTATATTTGTTGTGTTACAATTCAGAGATCAATTAATTTAATCCTGGTTCAAAATATGAAAATTATGTTCACATGTCCACACTTGGGAGGGGGAAAGAAAGGAAAACCACCACCACAAGATACATACACTAAGTCAGAATCATACAAATGAGTATGAAAATCAGACCAGAAGAGCCTTCCCTCAAAACAACTACGTAAGAGCAGGAGCAAAAAAGCAGGCAGCATGGGCACAGTTACTAATGTAGGGAAATTAGACAAACACATGGTTGCAGTGCTGCTTCCTTTTGCACATGTAAGTAAACAGCCACTGCACTGAGACACAACAGACAAAAAAAAAAAATAAAAAAAAGCCCCCAACAACTCAGATTGAATAAACAACAATATAAGCAGAGACATTAAAAGATATTTTTCATGTATTCATAAACAATAAAGCCATTCGAAAATTCTTCCCAAACTAACTATTCTAATCATCTGCAAATGACTGAGAGCAGCTTTAGTGCTGGGTTCTGCTATCCTACCCTTGCATTCAACTCAATAAGATGCAAAGATAATAAACATCTGAAGGTAGAACTTGTCTCATATGTAGTACAGTAACTTCAAAGGCTCTACTACAGACACATATCACAGAGGAGGAGCTCACTGGACGAGTCTTTCCTCTCCATTCACACTAGCTACTTGTCTTTCTTGTATTGTTATAGAGTTGCTGTGCAAAGCTCTTCTCCCAATCACCACCACCATCTCCATTAATTTTGGAACTCTTTTGCCTTTAAGTTCTTCACTTCTAAGAGAAAAATTAATTCAGCAACTTCACTGCTCTTAATGTCAGACGAAATCTAATAGCTAATGACAACATAACCCTAAAGAATAACACCAAACTCATGATAAAGGCAGGGCACGTTGTGTAAATTCCACCAGGAAAACTGAACAGAAAGGTTCAAGAGAGTAACACAATCGAGGAAGGATAATAAATATCACTGTCTTGCATTCTTTTTCTAATTAAGCAGAAACAAACTTTGACAATCTAGCAAGTATTCAGTAAACTATGGCATAGTTTGCTGAAGATGAAAAAAACTTAGATAAAATTTTGTACATCAGAAGTCCGTTATGGACATGTAAACAAAGCTATACCACAGGATAATAAGACTTGCTGTCATTTTGATCAACAGTTTAGTCAGCATCAATATCTGCAGCCAAACTATAAGCTTCTGATTTGCAACACCAAACACAGTAACAGAACAAAAAGGTTATGCACTTGGTTAGGAACAACAACACTGAATCTTTGGCAGATGTGCTAAGAGACCACAAATAAATGCAACTAAATTAACAACAACATGGAAAACAAGCTTCAGTAGTCATTTTGCAACTACGTATTCAGTTACCCATGACAACTCCAAACTGCATTTTGAATATATCAGTCAGGAGGACATTGGGAGGAACCAAACAAACCATAAAAAAAAAAAAAAAAACCAAAAAAACAAACAACAACCCACAATATAAATGAAGACAGCACGGACAGAATGGATTTTCTCCAGCTAAGTTCACACCAGCAAATTCCATCATTCATACATACCTACAGCAAGTCTGAAAATCAAGAGTACAATGCTTCTATGGCTAACCAAAGCCTGTATCTGCTACAAAGTGTAGATCCCCAAATGAAAGCAGAAACTGAAAAATATTCCAGATGCACAAGAATGATTTGGCAAACCTCAAAGAATATGCTTAAAATAAATGTACTACCTCAAGTGAAGCCTGTGCATATACTTTACACTGCATGAACACCTTGTTTTATCACTACCACACATTTGGATACTTGAGAATACATCACCAGGGAAGAGGCAATTGTACACATCCAAATTCCATTCCTACCTAGCCAGATGTATATCTAGTTATCCAAGAGTGCCATATGGGAATTACCTTTGAGAAATGTAAATGTTACGATTTAAATAGGTCAACAATGTCCTTTTAAACAATTTGATGTATCAGGTAGACAGGCAGTGCATGAAGACATATGAAGTAGATTTTCAAACACCTTGATACCTCATCAATAGAATTAGTTTTTCAAATGAGGAGCAGGGAAAGAAGGTGAAAGAGTGAGCCTTTTTTTGTGTTTTGATTGTATTTCTCAGTCCTGCTGGCTCAGGTCTGGGTTGGGGAAGGAAGGGGGAGAGAAGGGGGAGAAGAGGAATGGCAGCAGTAATTCACATAATGTAAATAAAGATTTTTACAAATAAAGATTAAAAAGCTGAAAACTCATCCATAAACCTCATATACACAGATTTCTCTGAAACAGGTCTTTTGCAGTGTATAACATATGTGCTTTGTTGAACAGGTCCTCACACACAGGAGTGTCATCCAACTGATCATCACAGGTTTTCGGGGTCAGTGTAGAGATGGGGAGGGGTGTTACTTCACAGGTTTATTAACAACTGCTCCAAAAATAAAACTAATCTGACGACAGGGGAATAAAAAGCAACTCACTGATGTTTTGAACTGTATCTGAAGTAGGCAACATTTGCTAGCCTCAAACTCAACAATTTCTCTTAGTTACCCAAACTGGTATTTACAAAAAAGTTTTCTAAAGCACAAAAGCCATCCAAGGTGCGATGTTGCACCTTTGAAAGTTTTCCTCACCCCACAGATTAAATTCAAACTAACAGTAGGGATAGGTTCTGAACTACTATCAATAGGAGCAGCATGTGCTGGGCAACATCACAAAAGCCTAGTAATGTATGCCCCTGACAATCCTGAAAATGAAAGAAAAGAAAGCAAAACAAAAAAACACAACATAAAAAGCAGTGAAATTAAAGCAGTCACACTGACAGAGAATGCACTTTACTGCAACAATAAACCTCCAATATGAGATTTTCTAATACTTGGGAAATTATTGTGGGTTTTTTTGAAGCAGATAACATGATTAAAATCTCAAGCTTAGAGTTCTAAACCACACTCCTGATTTCTGTCTTTCAAATCAAAAGCTTCTGCAAATTTAAGTAAGTGATACAGCTCTCTCCTAATTCCTTTACTAACAGTATTTCTCTTACATCTCATGAAATTTGTCACATGTTCAACTTTTGAATTTAATTTGCATGGTAATTGCAATAACAGTAATACATCATCAGGATAATATAGACTGAGATCCCACGTAATTTTCACCTTTTAATGGAAACTCTGAGACTAAGGATGCAGCTAAAATATTATATATTAATTTCAACATAGCTAATACCCCCCAAAATCCCACCAATTTACTTTTCACTGACAATGTTAAAAGAAAATGATTTATGTAGATCAATCACCTAACTCATCAAGTCATTCACTGACAGTCAGCCTTCATCATTGCTATTTAAAAGGCACTGCTGACAGAAAAGACCGACTCTTTGATTAAGGGCTCTGTCTGGCTAACCTTTTATTTGAAGAATGATTGCTGCTGAGTGACAAACACTTTCCCATTCATTTCAAGGAAAAGATATTGACATTCAAATTCTTGATGTCTACACTGAGCAGATGCCACTGTTGGCAAGTGGCTTGATAGCAACAGCAGGTACACTACTACTCTGGGGGTTGAAAAACAGCACCACTGGCTCAAGTTAAAGGCTCTCAACAAGTGAAAGCTACAGATCTCTCAGCCAAAACCTCTCTCTTCAACCCTTATCATCAAAGAACATCTGTTTGTTGTTTCTCCCTAGTCCTCTTCTTGAAAGTGTCCTAGCCTCACCTTGACCCCGCTTTCAATTGTATTGGATGTTATTACTAAAAATAAAGAGAACTCAGCAGTGAAGTGACCCTTTGCTTGAGAAGGGCGTGCTCCCTTAGACAACATCCCCAAACACCAGTCAGGGAAATCCCAAAGCAAGGGCTGCTGCTTCCGCACTAATATAATTTCTGTTGACAGTAATGTAAAATGGAAGTTGTATTTGCAGTATCACACAGAAAATCAAAGCCAATATGTTTGTTGCTTTAAGCTGATCCTGCTGTCACTTTCTACTTTATTACTTTAAAAAAAAATAAAAAAGGAGGGAGAGAGGGAAAAGGAGATGAAAGCTGCCCAAAAGGAGCCAGATAACGTGCAAATGTAAGTGAATGCTAAGTTCCTGTTTTGATGAGAATCTACAAGTGTCATAAAACCCCAATTGTTTATTCTTCCAAATAAGAAATCAAGACATAGAATCATAAAATAGTTAGGGTTGGGAAGGACCTGTATACCATCGCCACAGCTCTCAACGCTAGCTATTTTCAGAAATAAATCACACACTGAAATGATCGCTTTTTCACTTGCACATTTTACAGACTTCAGTCAGATTCAGTGCACAGATACATATCATTTAAATGCTTTTTGATCCTACTGATGAGATTTTTCCAACTTGCTTATTACAAGCAGCAACGTATACAGTGATGTTACAATCAAACACAGCTAATAAAGTAGTATGAACAATTCTAACAGTGAGAGAATTTTCCTGCCCCAAAATTTTTGCTCAGGGTGGGACATTGGGAATTAATATTCTCCTATATAACATATCTTAATGTTTCCACAGTAAGAAAACTCAATTTACTCTTCCAGTGTATCAGAGAACTTGTTTAGCACTGTATTAGGCAGTCACACTCACTAAGCCGTCCAAAAAAAGAAAAAGATCATTCACAGCAACAAAAACATCTCTTTTGGAGTTTTCTAGTCAGGTACCTAGCCTCCATGACATAACATCATAAACCCACACCATTCAGTCAGCAATGCAGGAGAGGAATAGAGATCCAACATTACTGCTGGAGAACAGAATGACTTCAAGTAGGAATCTTTGCTTTTCCTAACATCCAAATATGATTTGCTCCCCAGCTTCTTCCTGTTTCTGAAACTCACAGCACAAGATCAGTTACAACAGAAACAGAAGTCATACCCACCAGGAGGGAAAAGAAGGAAGCCTTGCAAATCCAGAGGGCAACCAGCACTACATAGGCAAAAGAAAGGTGAGAGACAACAGCAACAAGGAAAGATACACCATCCCCTTCTGAAAATGTCCAGCAAAGGAGGAGGTAGGTATTTATTTACAGTACATCCACAATATCACCAAGATAATGGTCATCTACATTTCATTGTAAGTTGCCTGCTGAATCAGAAAAGGTTTCATGGTTGTGGGAAAGAACAAAAGCAGCATGTTTATTTTTAAATAGAGTGTCAGCTGTTTCATGATTTTAAAATATTTTATTCTATTACGAACAATCTAATCTAATTTACAATCCAGAGAAGAAAAAAATCTTACATTAATAATTGTGGGTGTTCAGCTGGTGATGCAATCTATTCAGTCCTTCCACCCCATACAAGAAGAAACTATGATGTAAGAACAGTTTTATTGCATCAGAGCAAATGTCCCTACATTCCATCACATTTTGTCTAACAGCAGCCAAAAGGATACATTCAGGAACATACACAGGAATAACACAACCCAATATGATGCTCCCCACCACGATATTCTTAACGGCTTCCTACCACTTTCAGGTCAAGAACTTCCTAGACCCTGCATGGTTTTCATGCTGAATAACTCCCAACAGATTTTTCCTGAAAAACTTTCCTCAGTCTCATCTTCATATTAGGCAAACTTTTAGCATACACAACACTGCACCCCTGACTTGTGCTTGAACTCGACACATATTCCTCTCCCTCTACTTGTCACCATTACAGATTAAGGGACTGAACAGTCTGCCCCCTCTTTTCCATGATGGCTATGATTTCACAGGCTTATGTGTCACAGACAGTGGGAGTCTCCTGTATTGTTTGTTCACTTCTGTTAAAAAAAAAACAAACTACCACACAACAATCATAGCAAAGCTTAATATTACCAAGGACATCCTCCTGAAAATCCTTCCAACTACATATCATTTACAATACCCAAATACTGTATTTATGACAGTAAAAGGAGAACACCAACTGCAATTCTGAATTTTTCATAGCCATATCTCAAATTAGTCATAAAACAACCATGATAAACATACTCTCAAAAGTATGAAAATGAACATATTAAGATCAACATGAAATATACCTAGTGAGTAAATTGCATAAAATCAGTAAGGACAGGTCCCATGACTGGAAAAGAACACAGAAATTACTAAAATCTTACTAAAAAGAAAATGGAAACTGGCTTACAGACAAACATATCACTGAACAAGAAAAATTTGGGCACTACAGATCAGAGAAATAAAGTGATATCAGTCTTGCGGCTGGGTTGCACTATTTCTTTGATTACCATTAACACTTGATGCTCTAGAAAAAGTAATAGCACACTGTGTTGTCACATTTTCATAAAAATCGTAATTTGTTACAATCTTTCTGAAAAAGGTGTGTTGGGGTATAGATAGTGGAGACGGTGACAATATTGGTTGGAACACCTGGAGCATCCAAGTGAACACAAATACGCAGCAAAAACATCGCTGAGCAGGACCTCAGTTATTACTCCTGTGACAATTTGCTGGTTGCTTTTTCAGAGAATACACTGAGGATCAGCCATTACATCTCCCTAAATTATGACTTCATAGGTAAAGACAAGAAGAAACCAAAATTCTATTGCCTCCTCTTTTGGTAGAAAAGTCCAGTAGCAATCACAACTTCAACTACATGAAAAGCTAAGCCAGAGTCAATTGCCCATGCCAAACAGGCAAGCCTTGTACAGCAATTTCTTAAACTTCACATGCAATTATTTATGAAAAATTATGATTTTGTGCATCTATCTAATAAAGTTCAGACCTGTAAATCTGTGTGTATTTACCGTTTTTTCATAAACTACTTGAACATATTCTTTCTCTGTCACCTTTCCATTTTAAACAAAGATTAATCTGTGATAGAACTCTAAGGCTGTCACCATATCCAAAGAATAAAGTGTTTTCAGGTTTTCATGGGCTTCCCTTCATGCTCTAGTAGTATTTTTTCTTTTCCTTAAGGATATTTGAATGAACTGTTTGAATATGTTTACTCTTTCATCTCCACAGCTTTGAAAACTTCACACTTTGTATCTGATCCACAACAAAGCAATAAGGACTGCAGAGGTTGACGGCATGGACATAATTAAAGACTACCATCAATAACTTGCCATGTTGAACAATACTGCCTTACAGTGCACTCCAAGATCAACCATTTACATCTAGAACTATTTCACTGAGAGGTCTAAAAACGAACAGCCTGGACTGTTTTCATAAGAGATCCAGAGAAAGAGAAACAAACTTCTATATAACTCAGTAAGTAATACTAAAAGATTCCTACTCCTGACCAGAAGATTGAGGTTTACACACTGGATACACATGCAAAAATGTAAACAATACCTTTTTAGATGTCATCACCAAATAAAGACCAAGAGAATAAAATCTACATTTATTGTATTTACATAATCAATAAAGTGTCATCAAATGGATTGTTTGACACAATTCATATGTGACACGTACTTACATACTGTCCATCATGTGAGTAATCTAGACAATCTAGTTTATATCTGACAATTAAGACTCCTATTTGGGCAATGTTATTAAAACCTTAATTGAGGAAAATTCAAGATTGGTGCAATACTCTCACAGCATTAAATAAGCTTTCTGACTTGCATAATTTACAATACTGTCTTCCCAAAAAAGACAATCAGTACAGGCTGATATACTAAGACATCACATATTCAGTAAAAGAAAAAAGAAAAACAAAACAAACAAACCAACCTTGAAAAGACAGAGGAAATGCAAAAGCTAAATTAAATCTTAGGTTTGCATTCTGCTAAGCATATGGTTTTGTACAGTGATGTAACCAATATACATACAAACATACTACTTAAAACCACAGAAAAAAAAATCCAAATAATACTCATAACAAACTAGCGTGTTTCTCTTGTACCTTTCAGCATGAAGTAGATGAAAATGGAGATTCTCTGTCACAAGAAGCATTACAAACTCAAAATAAACTTTGGAAGTCCAAAACATTAGTAATTAAAAATTACTGCACACAAACAACTGGAGATAAACATTTACATTGAAGGCCACAGTAACATTCCCTTACTAATACTTTTAAACAGGTAAGTTATTTTCTGACTACACATATATTCTATACACTCTGTTTCTTGGGAACAAACAGTAAAGAAGTGGCTCCACTACGCAACTCAATTACTCCAGCTCATACAAGCCACCAGCTCAAAAATGTCAGCTGTGCAAGCAGATACCAAATATTTCCAGTTTGGAAATGAAAGATCATAGTTTGTCCATTTTTATGCCACTGATTAAGTAAGACACTGTTTTGTGACTTGAACCTACTCATCTTTCTTTGGATCTGAAACATTCAAAAGCCACAGCTGATTTCAGGATGATGTCACATCACAAATACAGGTGGCGCTGCATAGGAACACGCTTTCGTCTGTTCTGAATGAGAACAGATCATACTCAGACACAGTCTTCTCTGCAATACAGCCTACATAAGAGTTACAGAACAGTTGGAGGTTGGAAAGGAACTTGAAATGTCATCTAGTCCAACCTTCCTGTAATAAGCAGGGACATCTTCAACTAGATAAGGTTGCTCAGAGTCCTGTCTAACCTGCCCTTGAGTATTTTCAGGGGTGAAGCAAGATGTGCTTAAGTGTTGCATAGAAATGTCAGGTACCAGAGAAAAAAAAAAAAAAAAGTCAGTCATGATCTGCTGTGTTTGCCCTGCAACAGATGTAGTATGCAAGCAATTGCCTAATAAAACTCTTTTGAAGATTAACCCACAGTTTTAAAAAGTCACAGCAATCTAGACTCTTTCAGTTTTGCTCTGATTTTTTCCTCTGCATTTTGGTTATCCTATTTACACTAAGTAAAGCAAATGTTAATATTTACTCTGGTTACTGGCTTATGAACAAATAAAAGCATACATTTGTAAGCAGTAGAGGAACTTCTCAGTTTCACGAAGATCTCAGTCTTTTTCAAGATGTACCATGCCAAGTCACATAGTAAGTGATACTGATTGAAAGAAAGAAAATTAACAAGGAATGAATTAGCAACAAGCAGCAATTCCCAAAGGAATTTTCAGTATCATTACAATATTCTATTTATCCTAATCTATACAGAAAACATTTTGACATTTGTAATATGCAAAAATACCCAAGCATTAACCTCTTTCATACTTCCAATAATAATAGGACAATGTATCAATGTATATAAGCACACATAAGTAGAGAGAAGAGATATCTTTTTAACAAAACAGAATTATAGCTATCACAGCAGTTTGTAGATAAATTATTAGGTTTATTACTCCTAAAGTACTCCAAATAGAAGCGTTCCAGCTGTTACATCTGATCACCAGCACGCTGCCAATTTTCTCTGCCAGATAGCCCTTTTATGCGTTGGGAAACTTGTTGCAATTAAGGGATTTTCTCACTTCTCCATAATTCTGTGATTTATAACACTGCCTTAAACATTCAATTGTATGAACTATATTCAGTTCCTTTTATTCAAAATTTGCTGCTTACAGAACTGAATGAAACCACCAAATCCTTTTCTAGCAATAAACCCAGGTTAACATCTTTCTAATTGTGCTTGCTGCATTACTGTGTTGCTGCTGGTACCTCTGACCAGCAAACAGCTACAGTAAACCTTACAACATATTTGCAGGAAGTCTTTTTAATGAGATGATTTATGCTACAGCAATCCCCCAGTACCTTCAGAAACACACTTAAAATTGCAGGCTATTCCACCAGAAATGCGTTATGTTTTTTCCCTCAAAACTGTTCAATTTCTAAAACAAAATATCTGAAGTCAGAAATGGTAGATATTGATCAGTGGAAAACCACTAATCCTCTAGAATTCCAAAACTTCTCATCAGTAAAATAAACCTACACAACCGCAGAACTTTTTCACCATTACATTTACTCAATGCCTTCCACTCAACAGTATCTCAAAATATACTACTTATTTCAAAAGGAATAGAAACATTTCATCTACTAATAGAAGGTGCAACAATACTATGGCTGGTAGAGTATGTGCAACAGTGTAGTAGCACACATGAGGAATGAAACGGAAGACTAAGGAAATTAAAACTGACTGTACAGAAAGCGATTGGATAGATACGATTTATCTATTTGCTCAGGGTATTTAATCAAAACATGTATGGTTATCTTTGATAGCTTTTTGAAGAGTGATGTATACTCAAATGATTACTCTGAATACCAGTTAAAAATTGCACATGAAAAACATCGGTCCTTCAGTGCCCACCAAAGCAAACTTCTCTTAGAAAAGCTCACCTACTTAATCACTAGAGCAGCTTCCTTCAGAAACATTGGGCTTCCCTAAGGGTTTCTCTTCACAGGTCTAAAAAAGTCCTATCCTGCATACTTTGTACTATCTGACAAGATACTGCTATGCCACACAAGATTATCTAGCAGGCAAATTCAGAGCCCAACCTGAAGCAGCTCTGAGATATGTTCCCAGGTAGAAGATGAGGGAGTGCTCCTCAAACAAGAAGTGATACCTCACATAGAGCCACAAGTGCCGTTTTGTACAGCTCTTCGACTGATTATAATATGCAACTTACAAAAAGGGTCATGCTCCTCATTGGTTTATAGTTCTGGACTTTTGGATTTTTCTTAAGTGATCACAGAATTTTGAAAATACCTCATACACTTACCCACACTTACCCATCTCCTAATGGATGACACGAAAATGGCATCTAAGCTGCAGCCCTTCTGCACCTCTTCAACCTTACAAGGCAAGAGGAATCAACTGACCACCAACTAGCTTCCCCAGCATGCAGAGAACCACTGCTATACTAACTATACAGCTCACACGTAAGGCGATCCCAGTCAGCTAGCAACTTTCCTCCTTAAGTTTATCAAACTGAAAAAGATTCTTTGACTTGTTTGCGACACTGGTAAGTTAAGATGGAGTGACCAAAAATTATCCTACTTAAACATGATCCTTTATTAACCTTCATTCACTAAACAAAACTCAGCTTGCAAAGATTAAATGACTATTTTCTCATTTCCACTGTACCATCAAGAAGAAAATATACACCTGTCTTGGCTACCAGCAAACAAGTTATTCCATGTAGAACAGCTGTGCTGAGATCCACATCCTCTGCTCAGAAGCCTCATCTTCAAAAACAAACAAACAAACAAAAAAAATCCAGATTTGAAGTATTACTGAACTTTGATTGATCCACAAGTAAAGAATTACAGTCAGTGGTATTTCAAATAAGTCAATGCTCTTGAATGGGTTCAGAGCAGAGAAGGATATAAGTAAAATAACCAGAGAATAACTCCACAAACCCTGACACTGTTTCTTACCAACAAGAAGCCCTCAGAAAAACTACCATGAAATGTTCTTAAAAACACCTAGTTTGACATCACGATAAGCAAGACTTACAAACTCAAACCATTTAAATCACATCACTAAAATAACAGGTACATCATTGCAGGTCAGCAACTTCTTAAATTTTTGGTCTCTGAAGACGCTTGCTGTCACTAAAAACCAAAGAATTTAACTGATAGTGCAAATCAGAGTCTCCAAAGAGAAACCAATGTTGAATAATCTGCTAAAGTTTTAAAACATTATTTGGTAAGGCATCTTTTAAAGACCAGAGGTAAGACATCGTAGTATCTAAACTTTCAGCAAATATTACTGACAAATTGAGAACTTTAAGATTATGCATTATTTATGCTTGAGTCTCTGGAGATATCATTGACTATTAACAATCAGAGCTTCATGTTTCATAGATTTCAGGGCACACACAGAGCTTATGTGCTTTGCAGAAGGGTACTGAAATATTAGCCAATTGAAGAGCAACAATCACACTCACAACAAGTGTTCTGAGTGAGCAATAAGCGTGAGGTGAGCAACCCTCATCTCACACTCCACAGACACACACTCACCCCTGAAGAAGTGACATAATTTTAAAAAGGACAAACTTAAAAGGGGTGGACTCCTTTTTTTTTTCATTTTGAAAAAGAGAAAAAAAAATCAAAACAAACACTCAAAAGAGCTTTTGGTCAAGAGCCAACTATCACATGGAACTACGGGACCAAACCAGGAAAAAAAGCTGACTCAAGAAGCTGGCAGAAAACCATATCAGAATTCCAGTTTGTTTTGAGCCCTAAGGGCATTTAAGACATTGAAGCATGTAAGTCTGTTTGCTATATAATTTTGTCTAGAAAACACACCTCCACATCAACTAGAGAGCAATCATGTTGTACTGTCCTTTGAAAAGCTTGTCTGCTTTTTTTCTATTAACATCTACCTCTGAGGAGCTAAACCATTGACCCAGAGCACCAAGAACAGCTGCAGTTTTGGGAAGGCTGTGTTTAAACTGTGGGAGAGCAGAAAGGACTGGCACTGGTCCCAGAGGTCAGCTGCTAAACCACACAAGGTTCTGCAAAAGGCTGCCCATCCCAGTTGTATTGTAAGGCTCCAAACTATGATCAGCCCACACCAAATAAGCACAGGCAGTGAGACAGAGACAGCAAAGCCTACAGGCATTTCATGGAGCATCCAGTACAACAGCAGGGAGGAAAGGAGTAAATTTCTATCAGAACAGTGTCTGCAAGCATTCATTGCATGTCCCCAAACCACTCGATAAATACCTGAAACTATGTGAATCACTTGAAACAGAAACGTGAGCTACATGAATATGAAAGGAATACTAACAGTTATGCAGAAATGACAAATTCATCAATCAGAAATGTAAGAAACAACGCAGGAGCATAGAAAAGTTATTAGGTAGAAGCAAAATATTCTGAAAATACTGTTTAATTGAAAAGTTGAATGTAAATGAATACTTGTATTTTAAAATCTGCATAGGTAAAGTGTTAGGTTGTCAGTTTAATCCCATTTCCCCTTCACTCCACTGCAAAAGTAGTGCAGTTTATTGACTAAAGCCTGTGCAGTGCATAGAAACAGTACTCAGGAAAAATTTTGCTATCAGTTTTAACAGATCATAAAAAAAAAAGAAGAGAGAGAAATGCATCATAAATTTCATTGCCATTATGTCTATTCACAAGTGATTGGAAGAGGCGTACAGACACATTGCTGATCTGCGGAAATGGCAGAGTTTACTGCTAGTGAACATTCAAGTTCATTAAGTCAATGAAAGACATGGCCCTTGTTGATGGTCATGGATGGCAGTTGGATGACACTTGCAGTTGCTGAATCATTTTGAGGAGGAAACTGCATGCCTGGGAATAGGATAGAATTTGAGAACCAGAGTGCCAGTGGCTTGCTGAAGATTGGAGGATAGTAGCTTAACTATCAGTTAAGAAGGAGTAAGGGAGATTCACATGAAAAACTTTTTAATTACAATACTAGTTAAAGATTGGAATAGATTATCTTACTAGATGATGGGACTTTCAGTATTTTTCAGGAGGGTTTCCTCTGCTCTGGCAAATAGTCTTTCAGAAGTTTTTAAGAGTTCTCAGTTTAAATGTTTAGTAGTTTTATTATGTTATGATATCTGTGTCTCTGCCATTTAATGATTTTCACTTTATAAAGTTTCTAAAGTTTTGTAGATCAGCGGTATTGGAAATCTTAGAAGTCAATTAAAAGCATATGCTTATTCATAGTGCCTGTTTTCCAGAGCCTGTAGTGGCACTGGTTTCAAATTCAAGATCAGCTACTAATTTCAGATACAATCTTTTTTTGAGCTTCCTTGCTAATTTGCAACTTTGTTTAGGAATCTTTCAGCATTAAGTATATTTTGTATTTCTGCATAAGAACTATAGAAATAGAGAAACTTGATGTACAAATAAATAGTGAAACTGGCAATGCACAAAATGCTAACCAATTTGTCGACGACTTCATTGGCTCTAATTAAAATAATCTTTGGTAGTGTTTTAGAGGGACAAAACTTGAGACAACTGATTCTTTTCCATACTAAACATGCCCAGGGAAGCTGCGAATGCTTCGTCCCTGATGGTGTTTAAGGCCAGATTAGACAGAACCTTGGTTTAGTGAGAGGTGTCCCTGTCCACAGCAGAGGGATTGGAACTAGATGATCTTAAGGTCCTTTCCAACCCTGACTATTCTATGATTCTATGATTTTTAGCTACCAAGTCCTGATGACAAAGACATATGGTTCTGGTAGCCAAGTATTAAATACCACACTGACATCCTTTGTTGTAAAATAATAGGAAATAAAGTTTTCCAGCCCTGCCATTTTTCCCTTTTTATAGAATATGTTGATTAATAACAAAATACTTCTCATTAACAGTCAGCCCTACCTAAAGGCATGAGATTACTAGCTATCTTTTTCAGTATGAAAAATATTTCCCTCCTATTAACTACATTTAGACATAACTTTTGTACATTGGGAAAGCCCCATGTAAGTATTGCTAGTAAGAACGTTCACAACTGAAAAAAAAAAATTAACATTTCAGTAGCATTCCTTAACTTACAAATTACTTGTTTCAGAAAAACGAAAATACAACCGCTGCAGCATAAAGAAAAAGCTGACTATGCAATCATAAGCCCAAAGGACCCAATTTCTTCATAAAGTACCTGATGGACATTGTGACAGTCTGATTACCTTCTACCACCAATTTTTGGAACATGTGAAAAATACTGTATGCTTCTTGCTGGTATGTGGTCCAAGATGACTCATAAATCTTCCTTTATCTCCTTCGTGGTGTTAGCCGAAAAGGATGAGTTGCTTTTTTTCATCTCATTCACATGTCTTTCTGTCTGTTACCCGTGCCCTTGAGCAAAGATTACTGATGCCCTGCCTTTGATATATGACACATCACATACAGCAGCTTTTCATCAAGTGAATTAACCTGAAAAAATGCAAACCTACCTGCTAGTTGCTTCCCAACTTTCCACTATTCCTTTGTGTATCTCCTTCCTAACATGCCACACAAAAGGCTACCCAACACAGAACATGAAATTGTTATTCAGTGGACACTGATGCAATTTATTGAAATCTCTACTTAGCATTTACTTTCATAACTGATTCCAATTGTAAAATACCCTGTCAGTCATACACACAGACTGAAAAAAGTATGCATTTAAAAATCAGAGGATGAACTACTTGCTCTGATCACCTCAAATTACTGCTCTGAGTCACATATAATAACTGCGATTCAGGAAATTCATTACTGATACAGCTCTACAAATGATTCTGAAATGCTAATCAATACAGAATGAACAGTATGATGCATACTCTTTTTTTTTTTTTTTAAATTTAAAATCTATTTTTATATTCCAAAAGCACTAATATCTTCAAATGTTAACCCTCTTCACAATGGTTGAACTGTTCACAAGTGTAACTTTTAATATATGAAACTAATATTCCTTTGGACTCTTTTGTTTTCCTTAGAGTTAGGTTCTTTTAAGGAAAACAGGCAATAAATTCTTCTGTGACGTGCTATCTGTTCTGCATATACCTTCAATCTTACATTTTAAAGATGCCAATTAGAAAATACTATGCTGCTAATTACCAAGATATTCACAGTAACCTCTTTGAGATGTTTTTCGGCTTGGGAATTTTTTCTACTGTAGATTATTAATTGGTTTACATTTGTAACTTATTACTGACAGGATCTCAAGAAAATTAAGTACAGGAGTTCCTAGATACTTCAACATTTTTTAAGACAGGAAAGTAAACTCCCAATAGAACTATGTTCCAGAAAACAATAGTCTGTCAAATACACATGGTGTACTTTTCAGAATGAAAACAAAGATTTTTTTTTTCTTCTTTTATCAAAATCATATTATATCTTCTAATGAAGGCAGTGACTGAAAAATATAAACATTGATATATATTTTCCAATGAATTGGCTTAAGAGTAATGTGTAAAAATAGGATTAATGGTACAAAGCATGTACTATATAAAAATAGCCTGTAGAAAGAAGCATTAAGCAATTATAACTCTAGCACTGAAGGCTCCGATATTACAGGGTAATATTTCCTTAATGTTAGACTTCATTAACCCTAAGATAATCTCTCATAAATTTTGCTGATTTTTAAGGAGAAAAAATAAATTATGTTTATTAAACTACTGAATATGTTTATGAAAACAAGACATAATCTAGTGCTATAAACTTCTTGTCTTTATCTGAATAATCAGGAAGCTCATAAATAAAATATCATATAACAAAGCGAGTGTTAAAATTCATTACTGTAATAGCTATGCTCATGATCTATTTCATTAACACTCCTCCTTTCTTTGAATAAATGGGTTCTTTGGTCTAACAGAGCAAGGCCATTTACAAGACAAAATACTAAGCTGCTTTTCTCATTTTCCCTTATCTGTTCTATTTCCAACTTTCAAAATTAATTCTTCCTTTAAATCTTATTGTTCCTTTCAATGTAACTCATAGCACAATAGAGAAACTTGAAAGAAATATAAGCAAAGAAATGGGTCTATAGAGTATACGTTAATTAGGAATCTAAGTGACTGGTGATGAGACTTGATGGCATATGGCTTTGGAATTAATTTAAGGAGCTTAAGTTCATTTTACAATAAAATATTAATATATCAGAAGTTCAAAAGAAGCCATACCTCAAATTAAGTTGTGCTAATGTTTCAGCCCAAACACCAGCTAAAGACAACAATAAATGATGGCATACTGATTTTATCTCAAGTTTCTTCTCACCAACACGGATTGAAAAAACAGTAGCTGCTAGTGAGGTGGGAATACAGACACAATTAAACAGCAGCAACTGCAGAAGTCACCATCTACAATCAAGTATGCAACCATGGTATGCAGCTATTAACTGTACTATAAACGTGGTACTCATTAATAACTCTGGCAGAATCTACTTTTCAGTCCTCACAGCAGTAAACCATCTTTTTATTCATCAACTTTGAATTCATTTATTTTTTGCTGCTCATTTCATACATAATATACAGGACATGATCTAGATAAATACTCTGCCATAACACTAGGATTGCAAAACCAGATCCTTGGGAAACACGCAACGGAATAGTTATGGCACTGGGAGACTTCCAGATGCTGTAGCTGCATGATCAGGTGAGGACTGGAACTGACACAGACAGATGAGGGGGGCTAAAGGCTAGGTATTGTTACATTCCTTGCTCTCTGTAAGACTGGTGCATCAGTCTTCTAAAAGTTCATCCTAAGAGGAAAGTTGAATTTTTTTTTTTTTTTTTCAAAAGTGTTAAAAAAGATACAAAATGTGTAACTCCACCAACTCAAGAGGCCATGTCTAAAGCAGTGAAATGCAAGAAAAAAGAATCAGGCTTTGTAAGGAGAACTTTAAGTATTCAATAGAGAGATGATAGAGAGATGATTAGACAGATAGATAGATAAATAAACTAAAAAAATGTATTACTAGACTATGCAGCTACCAAAGGAAGGTCCACACATAAGCTTGATACTGCTCTAAAAAGATTTCATATAAAATGCTTTTGGTTTCCACTCATAGAAAATCACTGCAACTACAACAAACTGCAAAGGGATACAGCTTCACACCTTTCATACAAATGCAATATTGGCACTCAAAGAGCCACTACCCATGAGGAAAAGTAGCAGCACCTATAAAAAGAAGCATCAGTTGAAAAGTACCATTAACCCAGTGTCCTGGGTTCAGCTTTCTGAGTTTCATGCTCTGCCAGGCAGGAGGGGAAGCCAGGAGGAAGCTGGGAGGAAGCAGAGACAGGGCACCTGACCCAAACTGACCAAAGAGGTATTCCA
>JASSUY010036677.1:0-23980 GCA_032466535.1 Forpus xanthops
GCTCTAGTGGAAGGTGTCCCTGCCCATGGCAGGGGGTTGGAACTGGATGAGCTTTAAGGTCCCTTCCAACACAAACCGGGCTGGGATTCTATGTTGAAGTTCTATGTTCTATGATTCTATGGTGGTGGTCCATGCATAGGCTGAGCCCAAGGGCTCCTCTGTCTCCTACATGGGCACCTGGATGAGCTGCTTTTACATCGTGGGTCTGGTCCCATGGAACAGCCTGGATACAGTTTGCAGCTTCTGAATCACACTTTAGCTCCAGCCAAACCCCTGGTGCTCTGAAGCTGTGCAGCTCAGGTCCCCAAAAATTAAACCCTTCCAGTTTCCCCCCAACCACTCTTTCCCTCGCCCTCAGCTCTGAAAGCAAAAGGAGAGTTCAGCAGTTTCACACAGCATCCAGTTTTAGACAAATGCTTTCTGTAAAGCCAATAAAACATATTCCTCCATGCTCTTCCCACTCAACACAGACTGTTGAGGAGGTCAGGGCTGTAGTGATGTTCCTGCGCATCCCTAGGATGGGGCTTGTGCAGCCCACAGTGCTGAGGAAGGTTCTGAGTGGTTACAGAGGGAGCTGGGAGGTTTTGTCAGATCCTCATAAACTCTTGGGGCTCTATAGGAATTGCTCAACCCTGAAGATTACCCATTCCAAAGAATTTATGGTGCAAATGTTCATCCTAGGCCTTCCAGAGGTAAAATGGCCCAAATTGTTGGGATTTGCATCATATGAGCTGATTGGGATGTGTGGCTTCCTGTGGAAATGTTCCTAGCAAAACCTCTCTGCCCCATCTGTCTGATCATTGATGCCCACCTTGCTCTGCAAGGGCCTGAGACTGCCTGGAGTGGGATCAGTCCCAGGGGATCCACATTGAACCTGAGGTGTGGAGGCAATGCCTGATGTCTGCACATCCCTGATAGACCCCAGCCTGTTTGGATGGGCTGGATCCATCCGCAGGCTGGTGATGGGACACCCTGTCAAGCGCCTTCCTCAGTGCTGGGTTTGGGTGTATGGACAGGGGCTGCAGCAGGAGCTGGGCTCCATGTGAAATCTCAGGTTTAGGAGCTGGGCATTGACTTTTGGTGAATCACCTTCATGTTCTTAGTCCTGTGCTCAGCCGTGAGTGTCACAACAAGAGAGCCTGGAAAGACGCCCAAACACACCAGAAAGGAATCTAATTTCTTTTCGAGGGAGTTGCTGCAGAAAAACATTTGAGTTATTTGCTAAGCTCTAATAATGATACTTTGCATTTGCATTGCAGCTTCTACCTAAAGGGCATCTTGGCACAGCCGGTAATTAAACCTCCAAGTCCTTGTGAGGGAGACAAAGCCCTTTTCTAACATTTGACAGACAGCTAAACTTTGGGCCAGGGTCAGATTAAGTGGTTTGCTCGGAGATGTACATTGAGTGTGCAGCAAATCCAAGCTCAAACAAGAGCTTCTCTCAGCCCAAAGAGACATTTGGGATTCTGGTCCCTCCACTCTGCTCCAGTTGGCTTTTTGTGAGCCTCTGTCATTTGATGGCAGCTCAGAGACATCCCTCCTTGGTATTAATGCAGGAAGGCCTTTTGTCGGACTTAGGCAGCAAGGAGAGCTAATTGCAAATGCAATTTTGGTTTAGAAAATGCAGCTCAGCCTACATTACCTTAGCAGCCAAAGAGTTATCTCGTAGGACTTTGCACCAGCGCTATATTCATTTCAGGTTTGTTTTCTTTAGAGCTTTATGGTCAGTAATTAATGGCATAATTACCCATTGACATAATGAGGGCTCCTGACATGGTAAAGCTCAGTTGCTCAGTGCTCATTCCTGCTCCTTTAGTTTGGGGGGGTGAAAGCAGGAGGTTTTGGGGTTTGCTTGGAGCTGGTTGCCCAGTCCCTTGTGTACTGTGGGTTGGGAAGCAGCAGCACCCCACAGAAACCCACCCATCCCTTTGCCACTAGTTCTCCTGTCCTTTCTTATTGCCCATCCCACTCACTGGCTGCCTTCATCCACTGGGCAAATACTGAAGGTGATTAGCCGATGGGAATTGAGCACGGCAGCCACACTTCAGTGGGGCAGGGCTGAGCCCTGCAGAGCTGTGTGAGCTGAGGGGAGCCTTCTCTCTGCCTCTGGGCTGTTTGTGGGGTTTCTAAATTACCTCCCTTCCATGCAGCATCTTGGCTGAAGAGTGGATCTGGAAGGTTCCAAGGGGGGTTGAGTGCGCTCTGGGGGGTACAGCAGGCAGGTACAGGCAAGCAGGGGCATGTGATGGGCTCTTGGGGCTCTCTTTCCCATAAGGAGCTGCACTTGGCAATGCAGGTTCATTGGGTAGGATGAAGTCTTGGTCCTGTTCGACCTCCCAGCAGGCGGTGAGGACATCCACGGTGAGGACAGGTCTCCCTGCACTATCAGGGGACCGCCAGACCCCAAGGACATCTGATGATGTTATTTCAGGGCTCATCAGCTACATTTGCTGCCCATTGGGAAGGGGAATTGAGTTTCCTAGTATTTTCTCTGCTTCCAAGTCACGCAGTCCCTGTTTGAGTCCCTATCCCTGCCCAGCACAGCAGGCAATACCACCTGAGCCCTGGCAGCCATCGGGACACAGCCCGGCTGCAGGGACACGGCTGCCTGCCGGTCAGACCTTGGCTGCTCTTCCAACCCCATCTACTGGCCAGCGTAGGAAAGAGCTTGCTGGGGGCAATACGCTGGAGCAGCTTGCGGACAGGCGCCTTGGGCACAACCGAGTCGCATTGATCCTGTGATCCTCGTGCCATGGTCAGAAAGGTGGGACCAAGAGCAAATCTGCCTTCGGGGAGGAACTGGTTCTTACTGGTATGAATCAAAGCAGTTCACTCTGATTTTGAGGGGGGACCTTTGGGAGACCCTCTAGTGTGTGTACACAGTGAGAGAAGCTGCCTTGTGCTCAGCTCTGATTGGTGTCCAGTTTGTAATGATGTACTGGAGTTTGTCTTCCTCCTTCCCATGCTGAGTCTTGGAGGAATACAGTAATGATGGAAGGCAAGGGGTGGGACACATCTCTACTGCTCTGGTCCATGCGAGCTCAGTGCGTCCTTGGGCAAGTTCCCAGATTTCTGCTTTCTCACTGTATTTTTCCCCAAAGTGGGAGCAGCAACACTGTCACTCCTCACTGAGGGGCTGCTGGGCACTCTTGGTTTTCCTGGGTAAAGCTGCTTCACTTGCCTTCACTGTGTGAAGGGAGCAAGAGCACCCCAGCTTGCTGGGATGGTGGCTGGATGCAGGGCAAGGTTCTGAAGGCCCACTGTGGGCATTTTTATGAGCTCCCTCAGACTGGCTTGAAGCAGGTGCTGAAGGATTAATAAAAGGTGTCACATAATATGACTTCCAAGTGCTTTCACTACTATTTAGGCACTGGGGGAAATGAGTTTAATCAGAGCCATCTGTATAGATCTTTGATGTAGGACTTGAATAGCAGAGAAACTGGTGGTTGCTGACTTAGTCCCAAAGAAACTTGGCTGCAGCAGTGCTGAGTTGTGACTGCATTTTTACAAACCATATATATATATATATATATGTATATATAAGCACACACATATATGTATTTGTGTGTATGGCACTATTGGAAGATCCTTAGTTTGTGAGGGGAAAGAGATAAATTCCACTCCAGTGGCCTTAGGGAGATGCTCCCATCTGCTGAGTGGGTAGACCCTTGGGGTCACAGCAAGAGGGACATGGACCACCAGAGACTGTTGCTGGAGGAGGTCAGTAGCCAAATAACTCCTCTATCCCACTGATCCCTGAGACAGGACAGTGATAAGAGATTCTGGAGATGCCTTTTGTGTTCCCAGGAGCGTGCCTATGTCCCCCAGCGCAACTGCCTAAATCTTGTCCAGCACATCCTCCTGCTGACACCCCATCAGGATGGGGAGCACTGCAAACCAGACACAGGGTGTGTGCATGTTTGTGTGTGCCCCAGCAGTGGTGAATCCCAAGTTACAAGCATGTCTATCTCACCCTTAATCCCCTCTAAATGCACACTGAAGCTGTGCCAGTTTTGTGAAGGAGTCTATCTTTACAATTATCACTGATCCCCAGTGATATAACACGCTTAATCAGTGTCTCCTGACTTGTTGTCAGATTAATTACCATCAGCATATGTGTTTTCTGCTGGTTTGGGAGGACTCTGGTCATGGGAAAATGAAGAAACTGTTCTTGTTTCAGTGGAGCTTGCAGGAGGAGGGAGAAAACTGAGGGTCTTGTGGGGTATTCATGTGCAGTGTTGCTTCCATGGGTCTCTGCAAGCCCATCTTGCAGCACCAGTGTCAGCATGTGGGGGAAGAGAGGGGAAAGGGAACAGGAAAAAGGGTCTGGGCTCCTGGGGAACAGCATGAGGCTCTTCCCCCTTCATCTGTGGGCAGCAATATGTTTGGCTGCTGCTCCGCTGTCAGCGTGGGCTGCACTTGTGTGTGTGTGTGTGTCCCCTCTTGCTTTCCCAGGATGCAGCCCCGTGCTGAATGCGAGCTGAGGCGTGGAAACCTAATTCAGCACGGGGGCAGCATGCCTGGCCACGAATGCTTTTGGGATGGCAGCCACCCAGTTTTCTCCTTTGTAAGTCCAGTATGATGCTCAGCAGCACGTCCCCCTTCCAGTGCTGAGTGGGGGATGCCCTGCGAGTGCTGCTCCATGAATGTGGTACCCATGAGGGATGCTGGGTGTGCAAATCAGGGGTTTACCGTGTGCTGTTCTGCTGCTGGGTTTCATCACCTTCCTCTCCAGGCTGGCTGCAACCAGAGGGATGTGATGCCTTCAGGCCGCAGCATCACTTGGGGAAGAAAAGCCCTTGTGGACTCATCCCTGTGGTGTGTGTAACATCGACCTGATCCTTGCTCCTGCTTGGCTGTGGGTAGGTCTGGGAGGATGTCTTGGGGAGAATGAACTGCAGCTCCCAAAAGGCAAACTTAAACTCACTCTTTTCTTAGAAGATAAGGAGGAAGTTCTTTCCTGTGAGGCTGATGAGGCACTGGCACAGGGTGCCCAAAGTGTTGAATGCTCCATCCCTATCAGCGTTCAAGGCCAGGCTGGACAGAGCCATGGCAGGGGGTTGGAACTGGGTGATGTTAAGGTCCTTTCCAACACAAACCATTCTGTGATTTCCAGATAATGTCTCCCTTGAACAAATCCATAAGGATAGTGAGGGGAATAGCTAGCTCTACATCAACTGTGGGAAACTCCTGGTTGGGAAGTGTGATGGGGAACTGCTCCTGAATTCAGCGTCATTGAACGGGCACCATGGTTGGAGTCACTGTGGTTTTGTTGTTCTTTTCCAAAAAGTAGATAAAATCTGAGATATTTTCCCAGAAACCTCCTGATCTCTTCCCTCTCTCCCTGACAGAGCCTGCAAAGCAGAAATGCATTTGGAGCCCCTTGGGCTTTTCCCATGGAGCACTTGGCTTGTTAAAATATTTGACATCAGGGTTCTTTATTACCTGCAATAAAATGCCTCTGCTAATGTTTAACATGCAGTGTGTCAGAGAAAAGGGATTGCATTAAAAACCTGTTTATGGGGGTGTTACTAAACTTGTAAAAAGGAGTAAAAGTGAATGATGACTGAAAAGCCCTCAGCTCAGTGACAGAAAGGCACTGCCCAGCCAGATAGTGCCTGGCAAACCAGCAGAGAGCCCTCGATCCAGCCCTGAACGCACGGCTCGGTGCAAGGATGAACTCACACCTCATTCCCGCCCTACTTTGATTTGCAGCAATTTCCAAGCCTGCTGCTTTCCCCCCCTCCAGTCTAAATTCAGATCTCCTCCTTCAGCAGTGCTGTCTGGAATCACATCTGCATTGCACAGCTCAGCCTGCCTGGGGGCACTGCCCCATCCGCGTTCAGCATTCCATGAGAGCTTTCCCTCTTTTATGTAGTTTGGGCAGTGTTTGGATAATACAAAACTAGGCTTTCCTGCAGCACGTATTTTTTTTATGAGGCTGCAGTTTACTGTGAGATCTTCATTCCTTGTGGGTCTTGGTATATTCACTTCATAAGCAGGGAGTGGAGTGGCTGTGGTCCCAGGTGAGTTAGCAGTGCTCTACCTGTTGCTCCAATAACCTAGCAAAACCATTCCAGCCTTTTAGAAGTACAGTTTGGTCCCAGCTCCTGTTCAAGACAAGGTCTGGGATTGGCAGAGCTGGAATCGCACGGACATGCCTGTTCCCAGAACTTGAGTATTGGATTTCAGACAACAGAGAGGAATAGCATCAGGTGTTGGGTTTTTTTTTTCTGCTGCTTCTACTCCACACTCTACTTTTAATATCATTTTTATTGCATTGGAGATAAACAGCAAGTGAGGAGTTCCCATGGGAATCAGGGTCCATCCACTGCTCATGGCAGTTTAGCAGACGGGAAAGTACAGTCGTGTGAGAGTTGCCAGTGCTTTTGGGGCAGGAGTGCTGAGATTTCTCTTCTTTTTAGGATTTCATTACATTTACCAAGGCTGATTCACATTAAGCTGTGAAGCAACCGCTGCATCACTCTGTGCTGCGGAGGATGGGGAAAGGGCTGCTTCTCCCTGTGCTCTGCCAGAGCAGGGCAGGAGCAGAGGCACAATTGGGGTAGTCACATCAGAGGCTCCTCACAGCAGTTCTGAGCAGGTCATGGGGGAGGAAGGGGGTGTAGGACCCTTTCCTGACCACCCCTCCATGATCCTGCTTGGGACCAATGTGTTCTTGCTGTCCCTGCCTTGTTTGATCTGGGAGAGGGTGTTTGGGCTGGTCGAAACCAGCATATATATACAGCATTGCCCTGATTTAGGCCTGGGAGATGTACCATGGCTCTGTGTTCAGTAGAAATATCTCCAGTACATTGGGCGAGCTCACTGTTCCCCCATTGAGGAGGGAAATACAAGCTGCCTCAGATGCTCAGGTACTGAGAACATCCTTGGGCAGGGTGTTGGTCTGTCTGTTGGTCTGGATGTGACTTGGGCACCATTACAGTCATGAAGCCAACAGATCAACTGAACTGTGATGCCAGAAGGTCCTGACTTGGCCCATATGTCACCTTCATATGACACAGGTATGACAGACAGGACAGGTCCCTTCCTTGGGCACTGCCACCATCCTGGGAGCACCAGCTGATGCCCTGAGGATGAGGAGAACCTGCACAACAGGAAACACAGCCTTCTCCATGTCATAGAGATCTGCTTCCCACCTTTTGGTCTGAGGCTAGGGCTGGGCCAGGGGGAGATTAATAGATGGTAACTGTGAGGTGAGACGTGGATGGTCGTGGTGCTCTGAATGGTGATAGACCTCTTGCAGGAGGAGTTTCCAGACTTCCTGCAGCATGGCACATGGCATGCTGGGTGGAGCAGGGTGGAGGATCATGGATTTGGGCTCCTCCTTGCTCCTCACCAGAGCCGGAAGGTGGTGGTAGTGAACTCCTGCTCTCCAGGTACCTGCCAGGGACGTGCCCTAGTGCCTGGGCTCCCCAAGCTGCCATGGCCCATGTAAACATGGTGGTGCTGGAGGCCATTCTGGTGCTGCAGACACTGAGGCTCCAAGCTTCCCAAACATCACTGCCCTGTGTGGGCTGAGTCACCATCTCCTGGCTCTACATCCAGCAGAAGGTTTTGTCTCACACCCTGCAGCATCCTGGTGTTTGCTCGCTACCTTTGGCACTTGGGAGATGCTTAATGGGCTCTGGTGCCTCTCTGAGGTGTGCTGAGTCATGGAGGGGAGCAGAAATGTTCTCCCCTGCACATCCCAATTAAAACATGGAGTTTGCCCCGGAGTGGGGCAGAGCATCAGTGTCCCAGCAGTGATTTACAGTACCCACTGGGAGCATCCTGACATGGGCCTCACCAGTGGTTGTCATCCCTTGGGGGCTTCACAGCATCTGCTGAGTGGGACCAGGCAGCATGTAGGGCTCACGAGTGGAGGCGGAGGTGAATACCTCCTTTGACACCAAGAACTAGACCGAAACTATGTCAACGGAGAGAGCTGGGGCGGCTTTTCCTGTTTTTCCTGTTAGAGGCTTTGAACTGTGTCCTGCAGGGTCACCACATGGGGAGACACCTTGGGCTTGGATGGGGGGGGTTGTCTGAAATCCTAGACCCTGGGAAAGGGGAGACTGTTTGCCTGGGAGAGGTATGGGTGGGAGAGCCCACAGAGCCCATCCATCTCAAGGGCATTAGGCAGGAGGAAGAATCTGGGGGCAAGTAGTGACCCCTGTTCTCTAGAGAGATAGAAGTGGCTTGGGGTGAAGGAGGAGAGCAAATGTGATATTGGGGTGTTCTGCCTTTGAAAGGCTGCCTGTACCCTAAGCACAATGCTGTTTTGGCTGGTTTAGTTGCTATGGTAAGAATGTGGTCTAGAAGGAAAACTATGAATACTCCAATGCATTGGGGATCTCAAAGCACCAGTGTAACTTGAAGGGGACCCCTTGGCTGCAACCCAGCTCTGGGCTTAGGAACCCCACAAGGATGTTTAGGATTTGCTGATGCTCCCTGCCCACACCAGGCAAGTCGAGGAAGGAAGTGATGAACGTGCACAGCTGAATGTGTAGGGATGGATTTGAGGGGCAGGGCTCAGTAATCCATCCCCATGCCCTCGTACAATGAAGCCAGCACAGACTCCAAACCTCTCGGTCCTGTCCAAACAGTGGGTAAAGCTGCTGGGAGAGGGTAACACCCCAGTCCAGGAAGGGCAGGTAAAGCCTTGGGGCCTCTTATGACGCAGGTTCAATTCTCTCCACTGCAAGGGCTGCTTTTACTGCTACAGCCATAAAGATACAAGAGCTGATAGCACGGGGCCGTTTCTCCTGGTGTACAGAAAGGTGTTTTATGCTGTGCTTTGTTGTGCCGGTGGTGGAGCAAGGGGCAGCTCCCATTGTGCAATGCCTGGATTCAAAGGATGTCTGCAGCACAAAACGGGGCAGAGCTGGTGAGTTAAACCAGCTCTATTGGAGAAGCCCTGGACCCCCCACCACTGACAGTGTACGTGTATGTGCAATACAAATGCTGCTTTGTAGATCTGAGTGTGTGTCAGGGGTTTGCTGGCACAGGGTCGATCCAGGGTCGCACCTTGCCCCATCCAGGACTCATGGAGAGGCACAGCCACTTCCTTGGGTGGCTTTTCCCTGCCACCCACTGCCCAGTGCGGTTATTACAGCAGAGAATGGGTTTATGGGTGTCAGGTTATGAGCGTGCATCGCCACTGAAGTCACTGGAGCACTCTGGGTTATTTTTGTTCTTCTGCTGACATCTAGTGTGTGAAAAACTGTAGCACAGTGCACTGAGTGGGTTGGGAAAGTCGGACGTGGGACAAGTGGGACTGTATCTTTCCTTGTTCGTGGTCAAACAGGCACAGCATATTCCCTTGTTGCCTGAGGGAGCCTCTCAGTGACCCGTCAGCAAGGGGGAACATGAGGCTGGTATTTTCAGGTAGAGCTGCTGAAAACTAATCCTAACTGGAGTAAGAGAATGGATTGTTATTGTTGTTGGATTGTTATCCAAGCCTTTTGCTCGGCACAACCTGTTCTGATGGGGGGTGAACGTGCTAGTGGAAACATGGAGCTGATGCTCAAATAATGGTCTTATCCTTAGGTCGCTGGTACAGAGCATGGCATCCATAGGAAGTGCTGCTGGAAACACCACCACCCCCTGCAGCCCTATGTCTGTGCTGGTCCCTCATTCCAGCCTGGCCACAGTACACCCTTCTAACCCTGCTATGGGATGTCCAGTGGCTTCAGAGCTCTGCTGTGTCACATCCTAGGATGGGCAAACGCTTCTGTGTCCTCAATCTGTGAAAAGCACGGTAAGATAAAAAGTGCTGTGGGAAACCTCTTGCTGAGCCGTTTACACCGCTGTTCACATGAATTTATTCCGTACAAAACCCTCTCAAACCTTGCCAGAAGTCGAGGTTTATTTCCCCATCCTGAGGGTATTTAATCCTCCTCTCATTAATTTTCATTTCAATGTACAATTGCTGAGGAGAGAAAATAACTGAAATACTTTGTCTTAGGGAAAAGATCAGATAGAAATTTATCCTGAAGCCATCAGAGATGCTTATCGGCATGTTTTTCCCTCTTCCCTAGCTGCACGAGCTTGCAGAAGAACCAGTTTTGCTTGGCTTTGGCTTTCTGAGAGAAGAAATGATTGCTGGAGAAATTTAGCTGGGCAGCAAGTCCCTGCTCGGGATGAACTGATGGTTTCAGCATGGGAGAGGAAAGCAAAAGCAACACTGAGTGGGATCAAATTGGGGTGCCCCAGGCCGCACAAGGACTTGGCTCTGAGAAAGGAGTGAGATTTGGCTCGTTTGCCAACAATTTATGCAGAAAAACATCTTCTGAGATGGGTGTAATTTATTCCTGCAGTTGAAACCATCTGGATCTCACTTTAATTTATATTGAGCCCAGGCTTACATCACTGTCTGCAGTTCTGGTGTCCTCAACATAAAAAGGTCATGGAGCTGTTGGAGCAAATCCAGAGGAGGTCATGAGGATGATCAGGGGACTGGAGCACCTCCCGTATGAAGATAGGATGAGAGAGTTGGAGCTGTTCAGCCTGGAGAAGAGAAGGCTGTGTGGAGACCTCAGAGCAGTTTCCAGTATCTGAAGGGGGCCTATAGGAATGCTGGGGAGGGACCTTCATCAGGGACTGTAGCCATAGGACAAGGGGTGATGGGTTCAAACTGAAACAGGTGAAGTTCAGATTAGATTTAAGGAACAAGTTCTTTACTGTGAGGCTGCTGAGGTGCTGGCACAGGTTGCCCAAATAAGTGATAAATGCTTCATCCCTGGCAGTGTTCAATGCCAGGTTGAACAGAGCCTTGGGTGACAGTCTAGTGTGAGGTGTCCCTGCCCATGGCATGAGGCTGGAACTGGATGATCTTAAGGTCCCTTCCAACCCAAACCATTCTACGATTCTATGATTATTAAACCAAATTTCACCTTCTTCCTCAGGCTTCACTGAGGCTGTCCCCAGGCATGGGACTGCCTGGAGGTAGAGCACATCAGGGCATTCATCCAGCCCCATCCACAAGACCTACTGGGGGTCATGGGTAAAACTAATACTGGTAAACTGACTTTTGGCAAAGCTGGAATGAACTTAGTTGAAAAACTGCTCAAAACCTGAACTTCTGCCAAAGTGAACTTTTGCAAAAAACAACAGGGACGAGTGGTTATTTTTGTTCCATTTTGGTACTTACCAGCCACCATTCCCTTTCTTTATGAGGTTAAAATAGAAGAAATGCTTCAGCAGCTGCAGGTAGAAGCACCAAGAGATGGAGGTGGAAGTGGGAAGGTTTGGAGGGCAGATGGGGCTGACAAGGCAGATTCCTCACTGAGCCATCTTGCTGCGGTGAGGACACAAAAAATCAAGCCACAGGTTGCTGGGGGAGCTCAGGTGTGGCTCTGCTTTCCTTCCTTGCCTCCAGGATTACAGCACCAGCTTGCCAGGCTCTGGGGAGAGATAAGGAAATGTCTGCCCCAGGACAGATGCCCCAAACCTGGGGCTGGATAGTCCCATCCATGCGGTGTGGGACCATGAGGGCAGCACCTTCCCTGCGAACAAAGCTGGACCAGAGGATGATGTTGGTGGGGAAGGTGAAAGAGGTCATGCACCCAGATTTTCCCTGTGTAGGGTGGTTTTGGATAGCGCTGAGGAAGCCACCACTGCTCAGGAGAGCAAAATGTGTGAGACTGAATGTGACTGCTGCCCAGCCAAGGAGGTGGTGATGGTGATGTCCTGCCTCTCCTGCCCGGAGCATCGAGCTGTGGAGCTGCTGGACCTTCAGCCCCTCTGGAGACAGCAGGCTGGCGACCCACAGGTTAGAGCATTTAACTCTATAACCAGAAACCTGGTCCTGAATGAACAGCTTGGGTGAGTGAAGAGTGAATATGTTTAAGTGTAACACTAGAAGCAAGTTTGATAGGTAAGTGGGAAAGAGGTTTGACAAACAATACTTTTTGTCCCATCTCTGTATTGATTCACTTTCTCCCCCTGGGAGGAGGAAGGCTCCACTTCCAAAACCAGTTCTTGTTGCCAGTGTGGAAATGGAAAGATTAATAAAACATCTGGTGCTGGGCATTTACAGATGCTGTGGCTGGTGCTGTGCAAAGGGCATCCCACACTGTGCCTGCAAAGCAGGGAGGGAGAGCCTGGAAAGCTCTGCTGATGTGTGAGGATCAGACAGCCCGAGGTGTGAGTCCAGGTCTGCAGAGATCCCAGTGATCTCACCCTGCAGGGATCCCTCCTGCCCAGTCTGAGGGGCCTGGCCTAAGATGCTCTGCAGCAGTTGGCAGGGCTGGATGACACACCAGTTCTCTGAGCCAGGCACTAACTGTGTGGTAGCTTTTACATCCCTCTCCAGACTCTAGTCTGGAAGGTGGGTTTGAATCCCTCCCTCCCGGCGAGAGCTTGGTGGAGTGGCTGTTTTGTACTCCTCTTCCAGCAGTGTTTTAAATCATGGATGACACGACTGCATTCCTATGGGCACATTGCCTGCCTTCAACTGATTAACAAGTGTTTTATTTCCTGCTGCTGGCACAGAGCTTTCTCAGGCATTGAGAGAAGGTGCCAGTGCGGGGCAATACGGGGTGATGTCTTCTGGTGCAGTCATCCAAGCTGGATGGTGACCTGGTCCTTTTTGCTGGAGGGAGCTCCACTGTGGGTATCCAACCCCTACTGCAGGGCTTGGAGAGTTTTTCCTCCTTGTTCTGATGGCCCCAGAGAGAGCGCTCAGTGATGGATCTCTGGTTTGTTCACAGGAGGAACTGCTTCAGCCCGCCTGGTGTATTGGTGGAAGCTGAAGTCTCCTGAGAAAGCATTTCCCAGACTATGAAATGACACCCAGACTAGCATGTAAGGCAGAACACAGCTGGGTTTGGTTCCTGCTTACTGTCGGTGCCATGGGTGATCTGCCTCCCTGTAAGATGATGATAACAACTCTACCCAGTTTCTATCAGGTGGTTTTGGGGAGACATCAGCAGAGCTCCTGTAGAACAGGGCTTAGTCTGTGGTGTCCTAATTTCAGATTAGGATGAGTGTTCAGAAGAGGTATTTAGCAGGAGATCGACTGGATGGTTTCATGCAGTTCAGTCCATGATCATTAAAGCGAAGTAAGCAAGGAATGAACTGGTCTAAAAGCCACAATTTTGTCTTATATCTGAAATATGAAGCCGATGTTTGATGCTGTGTCATAAGTTAAAAAGCCAAGGCTCCATGGACGGAGCTCTTAACTCTGTGTGGATTTGGCTTTCAGGCATCTCTGTAATGCACAGTTACAGCTCCTGGGTGGATGCGTTTACACTGGGCTGAAGGAAAAACTCTTGAATCAGGTGAGTTTTCATGGAGCTGAGTATCTGCTTGTGGTTATTTCTGCACCTGTGCAAGCATGGGCTTGCTCATAAAAGCTCTGTGCTGTCCCCAAGGGGAAAAAACAAAGGCCCAGAATACTGCATGTGAAGCAGCCTCCAACCTGCCTTGCTGCCCTTTCTCTGTGATAAGCTCATCACTTCGGATTTGCCACGTTCCACGGTGATAACACGCACAGCAGGCCAGGAACCCCTTGAATGTCTTTGATCTGCTGAAAATGGAACTTTTCAGAGGTCCTGATCAAACTTCTCTGAAGAACATGTTTCAGATCCAGGGGGGACTCTCTTGTCAGACCTGGGGAGAATGAGAAACAGACAAAAAGGGCATGAACCCGCGGTGTTAGCAACAGAGACCAAACTCCCTCATCTCACTCAAGATGCATGAACCCACCGTCCGGTGAGTCCCCTGAGGATGGGCAGGCCAGGAGCCAACTCTGCTTTATCTTCTGGTGAGTAATTGCAGGTCTCATCCTGATGGAATGGGAAGACCGTGGTGATTACAGGATGTTCTGGGAGCTGACAGCACCGCTTCTTGCCTGGCTTCAGTGACAGCTTGTGATGAGGCGTTAGCAGGTTGTGGGGGGATCAAAGAGAGAGGGGAGGGATTCCCTGGACCACAAAGGGTGCTGGGTCTCACCCCAGAACCACCTTAGAGCAGAGGGCAAGAAAGACCACGGGTTTGTGCCTCCCCTCTTTGTCTTTATCCTGGTCTTTCTTTCAAATGATAAACAGTAGCAGTCAGCAGATCATGATTTAGTATGTGGAAAGGTGGAGCTTTATCAGTGTCCCCATCCCGACTCCTTTTAAGTCTCCAGTAGAAATCTCATGAGTAGCAAGATCTAAATGGTCTGGGTCTGTATCCACACAAGGTAATGTGGCAGAGCCTCATAAATCCCATCAGTTTACACACACACACACACACACACACAAACACACACATATCATCCCGGTTTCCTCAGCAAAACTATCAAGTACCAGCAGTGATGAAGAGAAAGGCTGGTGCTGCCTGGGGTCAGTCTTGAAAAGCACTTTGCACCCCATATATCAGCAGAGATGGGGCTCAAGCGCTGGCACTGCAGAGTGTCTGGGATGCTGAACCGGTTTCTCCCCTGTTTCCAGGCAGGAATGATGTCTCCTACACACGTGTCAAGGCAGCCCTGCAAACAGCTCGAATGCCTGTAGGCGGCAGGAGAGTGTGTGTGACGGCAGCTTCTCATCCAGCTCTGCATGAGACACTTACAGGTCCTGGAGTCCTTTCCGTTCCCTGCTCCCCATTACTATATGTGGTTGTAGGTTGGAGGAAGCAGAGGCACTGTGCAGAGCACCCCGAGCCCCTGACTATGACCCCCAGGTGCTGATTGGGGTTGCCAAGCTGGAATCATGTCCCACCTCTGCCTCCAGTCACAGAATTCCCTGTCTGGATGGAAGCTCTAGAACGCTGGCTGGCAGGCAGGTTCCCATCCTCTGGATAACACGAGGAGCTGCTCCTGCACAGCCCTGTCCCTGTGTATGAGCTCCAGGTACCATGACCCCTTGTAAGTGCTGGGGCAGCAATCATTTCTCTCCTTCCTTTCATTCCTGAAGAGATCTCTAGGATCAAAATGATGGTGTCTGCAACCAGACGCCCAATCACTGCATCTCTGCCCCCCAGCCTAAGACAAGGAGTGATTTCCACCTGGGTTTGGTGGGTTTGGTGCTGACCGCTGCCTTTCAGGTGGAGTTGGAGGGTGGGAAATGACTTGTGGAGATGCTGAGTGAAATCCGTCTCATCCGTGCTCAGCGCATCTCCATCACCTCGCTGCAGAGCTCTGGAGGTGTCTGTCTCCTGCCACTGACTGCAGAGAGAGTCTCGGGGCTGTCTAAGACACAAGAGCACTTAGGAAAGAAGAATAAAGGTTTATGGATTAAACTCCTTGGTTGGAGACTTACAAGGAATTCAGTTACTTTCATTCATTTAAGGAGAACTAAACTGAGTCATGGTCATCTTCCTTCTGCTAAAAAATGGTACAATGTGATTTATCTTAATCCACCTGAAAAATCAGTTCAGATGAATTTTCTAGATGTCTTGCACAGTTTGCCTTTGGTTTTTCACGTGTTAATTAGTTTTATTGTGCATGACCGTAGCTTCCATCAGGCACAGAAAAAGCAATACAGATCAATACAGATCATGGTGGGTAACCAGGACAAAGAATGCTCCTGGATAGGTTCTGTTAGCAATTGCAGAGTCCTGTGGTTAGCAGGGACCTCTGGAGGTCTCAAGTCTAGCTCCTCAGCTTGGGTATGCGTCCATTGGGTCTGAATGTCTGCAAGGATGGAGGTTCCAAAACCTCTCTGGGAAAACTGATCCAATATTTGACCACCTTCACAGTAAAAACCACCCAACTTTCTCTTTTGTTTCAAACCCATTCTTTTCTACTTTTCTGTTTCTGTAAGCATGTGATGCAGAGCTGGAGACAACCACAGAGTGACCAGCACTGCTTCCTGCACCGGGATCATCCATCCTGTGAGGTTTGAACATTACCATCTAGTGCAGTCTGACAAGAGTTTGGATTTCAGCTGCTGCTATTCTGAGATTGAGATATGTGGGGCTGTTTGCCTTGGCATGGTGTACAGAAGCATGGACCAGACAGGTTTAGAAAGCAACAGCTGCACCTCAGGGAACAACTTCTGCTGGAGCATCCTGCAGCATTGGAAGGGTTTTCTGTATGGTGCAGCGATGTGGAGATGCCCCTCAGTGCGGATGTGTTTGGTAAGAGGGAGACCTTGTCCTTTTACAGTCACCCATGATGACCTGCCCTTGACGCACCCGTTGGAGCATGAACAAAGCTATGAATGAGGCTGCTGCAGGCATTGCTGTGGCAGAGCAGAGTCCTCCGGGGGCAGCTCAAGCCCTTTCCTTCTCCATAAGCAGCTGTAAAGCACCAGAGGTGATCAGGGACCGGGAGAGCTGCAAGGTGAAACCCAGGCGGGCGCAAGGAGCATGCTGCGCGCTGCGGAGAGGCGCGTCCGAGCAGAGGACACCCGCAGGAGGGCGCTCTCAGCCCGCGCCTGGCTCTGCCGCCCTCCTCTTCCTCCTCCGCTCCCTCCCGAGCTGCGCGCTCCGCTGAGGGACCGCTGTGGAGCTCCGCAGCCCCCTTGCGTCCAGGGCCCGGGCACAGATGGGTGGGGAGCAGAGAAAGCTCCCTGCACATGCTGTGGATCCGCAGCAGGATGGGCCAAGCTGCAGGGACTGCTGAGAAACGCCGTGTTCACCTTCCATAAGGCAACAGGGAAAGAAGCATTTATAAAGCAGTTTGCAGAGGACGTGAGTCCATCATCGCTTGTTTTCCAAGTGGGGAAACTGAGGCAGGGGCTGGAGAAACCATGTGCCAGTGGTCACTAGCAGATGAATGCATCTGGGTCTCAGGGTGCCTGGTCAGCTCTGGACCAAATGCAGTGTTTATACCAAGTCCCTGCCTTTATCCCAAGTACTTTCAGCCTCGGGGCTGTGATGGATAAACACTTACTGTGCTGTACAAAACCAAACCAGAAGTGGCAAGGTAAGGTACAGCAAAAGAAAAGCACCAAGGCCTGGGATCTGTGTACGAGTCCTCTGTTTTTCCTGGGGGTCAAAACACCAAATAAAACCAAACCAAAGCTTTTGGCTGTTGAAATCCAAATGTTTTGAGCTTATTCTTATTTAACCTTTAGAAAAATACGTGAAATGGAAAAAGAAATCCCCTTTCTTACGACCCAGTAAGTCCAGAGTAAGCGTTTCTTAAAATGATCCAAGAAGATCCAGTGTCTCAGAGATGAAGCAGTGGCATCTGGAGAGGAGACGTCCACTTCCATAGTGAGGAAATGGACAGCTAAATGTGGACACTAAATTCCATAGTAAGGAAATGGGCCCTAACCAGGGTCCTTTGCAGGTCTGGGGTGTCTTCTCCACTGGCAAAGGCCAGTAAAATGAGTAGATGTGTAGCTAAAGGAAAAGTGGCTCTGGTGGTGGGTAACAGCTGGTGCTTACAGAGGCTCCTCTGTCTGTGTTATGAGGAACGTCAAAATACACAACTAACTCAGTCCCTGTTGGATTTAAGTCTTGCAGATCTCTAATCCTAAGGGTGCACTCATGGATTTACTGCCATTTCACCAGTGCTCTATTACAAGAGTGTTTTGTTCCAAGACACTAACTACAGCATGGGGCTGTAAATCACAGCCATGCATCAACCCAGCAGAGGAGGATCCGATGCTGTAGAGGGTCCAAAGAAACAGTGTGGCTGAAGCAGAGGCTGTGTGGTCTCAGGGGGCTTTGAAATGAAGGTATGAGAAGCACAGAGGTTCCAGTCAGCATCCATCAGCCCTAGGGATAGGGTACAGCAGTGCTGCTTCTCTCTCTGCAAGAGAAGTTTCCCTTCTCGAGACAGCTTGCTGCACCCACTCCTGGAATGTCCCTGGATGCATCCATGCCTGCACTTGTCCTGCCAGAAATAAGACTTCATGTAGGACAGATGTGCTTCCAGCTCATCCTGGCATGGGCAGGAAGGAGAAAGCCACAGACCTTGCTTGTCTTGAGCTATTACAGGCATGGGAGCAGCCATGGACCCAACTCCCATGTTGCAAAACCAACTCCTGTATCCAGGTTCATTCCTGCTTCCCCCTCACCCCCACCAAATTCCATTTCCCAGGCAGGCAGGGATCAAAGGGTGGCACTGCATAGCCCCAGTGCCACCGCTAAAGGCAGAGCTGGGGAAGCCTCCACCCCACACTGGCTCTGCTCAGCTCTCACTTTAGCTTGGCAGCCCGTGCCTGAGAGTTACATATTTTCTCCCTGGAGTGCCAAGCTCTTCCATCCCCGGGCTGCGTTCAGGGATTGGCATGCAAATCAGCACACTGCTGCCTCAGCCTGGGATAATTAAAAGTGAAGTTGTAAAACAAGCAGCATCAATTTTTGGTGCACGTCCCCAGCAACACATGGTGATTGGACTGAGCGAGGAGACATTTCCAGCTACGCAGCAAACTCTAAATAGCCTGGAGAGAATACATGGGAATTCAGCTGGTGCAGCAATTTCAGATGTCAAAACAAGTTTCCTTGTTAATATGAAACTATCTGGACTTTGCATTTTTAATTAAAGCTTTTAATTATCCAACTGTATTTTATTAGCTTTTATGAAGACAGCTGCTTTGAGCGCTATAAGCCAAATCTCTGCTCTGAAGCACTGCTTTTCTGAGACAGGGTTTCAGTGGTGAACAGCCTCCATTGTGAGCAAATGGGGTTGTTTAATTTAACTAGAATTTACTGTCCCAGCTTGATTGAAACTTTTATGGCAGAGACAGTAAATAGCCTCAGTGGGAGTACTTGTGTGCCTGTGGCTGGGAGGGGATGCTGACCCCCTGAGGTGTGCCCATCACACATCCACTGCTTCTGGGGAGGGTTTCTCTGCCCACCTCACCTCCTTTCTCACATTGTCTTTGAGCAACACACCAAGACTGAAAGGTCCAGGGTGGAAATCTCTTGCACCGTTGTGATGTGTTTTGAGGTGCCAAAGCCCCTGGTGCTGCTCGTGGGCCCTTGCAAGCAGCGGAGTCACACTCTACAGTGCAGGGAGTCAGGAGCTCACTGGGCTCTGGTATGCAGGAAGCCAGGCTTTGCAGCTGGTCTTCTGTGCCTCGTCTTCAGTACTATGATCACAGACTATCTTTATCAAGCAATTGTGGTCCTGTTCATGGCATGGATTACTTATTCATTGGGATCATGTTGTTTACAATGCCGTGTGGGCTATCTAGGTTTATAGCACGCCAGCAGTTTAACAGGTTGTAGAAGCTTTTATATACTGCCTGTGCAGGAGAAGAGGCAGAGAGGAAAAGAGTGTGTGAATACAATTGCAAGGGAAAAGCTGGCAGTGAGAGCAGGATTTCTGTCTGGAGCGCAGCCCTGTGCTGAGCTCAGTGCCAGCTTCATGGAGAGCGTTCCGGTTCGAGACCTCACTCTTCATCACTGTCAAAAGTCTGCAAAATGAACTGAATCATCCGTAATTTGCTGAGAAGAAAGGCAAAGCAGGCAGCTTTTAAGCAGTGATGCAGGTCAATCCACAGCTCCTGAGACCCAGCAGGATCACAGGCTGAGGCGATGATAGCTGTGCACGAAGCTGAAAGGGCAGCTCAAGGCTCCGTGTGTGTGTTCCTGCATTACAGCACACATCAAAAGCCTTGAGGCTAGGCAGGACCGTTCTCTCCAGACCTCCATCTAGCTGCTGGTGATCAACTTTCTTCTGTCCTCTTCTGTTTTTCAGGGGAGCTTAAGCTGGGATCGATACTGGTGGGTTGTTGTTCAAAGGAGATGCTGTGGCAGGTAGGGGTCAAAGGGACAGCGATGCAGACAGTTAATGAGCACGTCTGTATGCTTGTGCATGGGCTGGAACATCAATGAAGCGAGTGTCTTCTGGCTTACCTTGGACCAGTACTTGCACTGATAGCCTGTACCTGTGGAGCACTGCAGTGCAGGTGATAGATGGGTTCCTCCAGAGGGTTGATTCAGAAGTATCTCCCATCTACCCCCAGTGAAAGCTGCTGTTTGCATTGATGGCTGCCCTGTGCTTGGGACTTTTTCTCTGATGATTTCTCTTTTCCTTTTTTCTCCCAGCAGGACACTGGGAAGGGCACTGATACCCTGGCAGGGGCCTGTCCCAGGAGACCTCTGGATGGAAATTACAGTGATGGGGATCATGTCGAGCTGATGGGAGACACAGAGAATGAGCAACAGAGCACTGTTGAGTGAGGCTAGGGAGACGGTGGCTCTAAATACTCATGATCTGAGTCCTGGTCAAAGCCCAGTTGTCCCTTAGCAGGGATACAGCTTATTGAACTCATTAGGAAAATATCAGGCATCATTTGGTGTAATTTCATTTGGTTTTCATTTTCCCTGCCTGGTCTGAGCCTGATGCTAACACTGAAGCTCAACCAGCCCTTTTCTGGCATGGGACTGGAAGGAGCTGGTACTATAGGTGAGCAGCAGATGCTGCTCTTGGGTTAGTGGTGAATGGAGGACTCGGCTTCTTGTTGCTCCTGGTCTCCTCACTGGATAGAAGGATCATAAGAAGGAAGAGAAGACTGAAGGAGAATGAGAAAGCTGATGAACTTGAGAAACAGTTGCAAGGATGGAGAGGAAGTGGAGCTGGAAGAGGCTTGCTGTCACTTAATAAACATGTTCATGCTGCTGACAGCATCACCCTCCTCATATGTAGGGGCAGTTTTGAGAGGAAAGCAAGCACAGGGCTATGGCTCTGTGGGGACAACAGGGTATCCAAAGGGTGGGCCTGGAGCAGAGCTTCACCCATGCCTAGTTGTGGAGTTACACCAGGTGGGTCCTCATGGGCCTGGCCAGAGCAGTGACTATGCTGCTGGTGGGGAGAGGGCTCATGCTGTCCCTGAGCTTTGCTGTCTAAAGGAACCAAGGACTGCAGAAGCACATGGGGATGTAAAAAAGGAGAGCTTGTAATGATGAAGATTTAATGCAAATCAAATGGACTTTTCATCTTAGCAGGAAAGTATTTACAGCCCATTAAGTAGATGGGAAAACTGGTCATTTTTTTTGGAGGGGAGCAGAGGAAAGAAAACAGTGCTGTGTAAAAATGTGGCCACAAAAGGCTCTGAGCTGGAGAAATTCAGCCTGAGAAATTTATCAGCTTTGGGGAAGGAAAACTCATCATTTCTATATAAAAATATATCACTTTTAATTACACAGCCAACTTCAGCTTTACTCATTAGCTACTTACGCTACTCTGCCAAGTTACACAGTGGTGAGCTGCCTGGAATATTTTATATGGCATTTTATCCTGGATCAGAAAAGTCAGCACATGGCTCCATCAGCCTTTGTTGTCCTCGGTCATAGGATAGGGAAATGAATGCAGAAAATATGGAGACAGGCTGCAAGATAGGATGGGAAGAGGAAGGTGGGTGCCCGGGAGTGCACTAATACAAACACATGGGTGCAGCACTTTACAGGGCTGATGGTGAGGTATCAGAGATGGAAACATCCCAGGTGAGAAGGCTCCAAACCCCCTGTTTTAGGTCTGACCCCTCTTCTTCACCTGGGTCACAGCCACGTCTCCTCTGGCTTCTGCTTACACCATCTTCAAATGCCTCTGATAAGGCCCTGCCTCCTCGCTGGGGTAGCTGATTTCTGCACCTCATCACTCTCTTTTCCAAGACAGTTTTTCCTAATGCCTTGCTTGAAATATTCCCATTTTCAGCTTCAAGCCCCAGCATCCCCTGTTTTACCATTTCCAGATCATTTGAATAATCCCCCTTTCACCTTTGATGGTATTTCCCTGGAGGTATTTATAGCATTATCACACTCACCATTTAATCTCCTTTTTTACTGACTGTATGGAATTACACTCCCCCATCTCCTCTCCTTTGCCTCCTCTGCCCACTCAGTTTAATGTGTTTGTGGCAGACTGTTTTGAGCTGTCTCCAGGTTGGGGTGACCCCATGGGAAGCCATGGGTGAGGGCAGTCCCTGGTGCAGCAGAGCAGGGCTGTGCAGAGCCTCGGGGCCACACAGGACCCATGTAGTTGAAGGCACCTGTCAGCATCTCTCTAGGTCAGGAGAGCTTTGCTAGGAAGACAGGAAATCCTTTGGGGTTTGGGGTATTTTCTGAGCACAAAAGCCTCATCAATGTGAGCTGCTCTGAGTTGTGGGGGGGATGACCGTAGAAGGGCCCCCCAGCAGCCCCACTGTGAAACCACACCAATGCACCCAAACTGCTCTTCCCTTCTTATCCACAGAAAAGACCAAGCAGAGCACAAAGGGTTTCAAAGATGACTTTTTGTCTTGTCCTCCATCCCTTCCACTCAGCTGATGTTGCCTCTTCCCCTCCCTTCCTGTTCTGCTTTCACAAGGGCTTAGTTCATCCATACAGAGCCTATGGGTGGGAGCAGAGGGTGTCAGGGACTGCACAGGGGAAAAATGAAACTCGAAGCTCTTTTTCAGGGGCAAACATGTGTCTGGAAACCAAAGCTTTGCAGGAAATGTCTGTCCCCCCATCCCCATCAGAAGTTGCAGTGCTCATTTTTGCATTCTGAGAGAAAAGTAAAGACATTTTCAGGGCAAATGGGAAACAGTTGATGTTTTTGGAGCTTGCCCCAAAGCAGGGAGACCTTCACTATGTTTCTTTCCCTATGGTCTCCCAGGCCAAGCTGGATGATGGCACAGAGCTGCTGGGTCTATAGGAGCTGGGTAAGAGGCATGTGGCTTCACCTCTGTGATACCCCAGCTACAGAGATCTTGTTTCTTCCTGGTCCAGCCCTGATTTGGACCTTATGTCCCCAGAGATGGGCTGAAGCAGAGAGGAACAGCAAAGACTTCAAGCACTTCCTTTGCAGTTTTGGAAATCCTGAAGCTATGGGCAGCAGTGGAGGAGTAGGAGCTGCTCAGTGGAAAACACCTACCCCACGATGGATGTAATCCCCCTCAATGGGCAAAACCAGATTAATAGGAAGAGGGAAAATAAACCTTCAAATGCTTGTATCTGATCAGTACATTTGAAAAGATACCACTCTGGCAGCGTGATACTGCCACCCAGCCAGCTTTGAAACCTGGGCTGGGAAATATGGGTAGATGAATACAGCTTTTCCCTTTGAATATGAAATATTCCCTTCAAATGCAAAAACATTCCCTTCCCTGCTTTCTGGCAAAGGAATTGGGAACGGGATCCTGTGGACAGGGTCCAGTGTAAATGTACAAACTGAAGGTTTCTCCTGAAACAGAGAAAAGGAGAATTTGTGGCTTCTAGGGCCAAGTTTTCGGTGGGATCTGCCTGGTTTTGTAGCACATGTCCTTGCTGCTGTGGCTGTATTTTTCCCTCTCTGGAAACAGGACAGGACAGGAGGCTGAGAGCTCTGCCTCATGTTCCTTTCTGGCTCATAGCACCCAACACCTTGTGTCACCCAGTAAACTGGAATTAATGGGCAAAGTTCACAGTAACATCATTGTTTTGCATGTGCGGGATATTGAAGGCAGCTCTCCCTTTTTCCAGTTACCTAACTAGCAAGAAATCAAGAGACGCTCAGAGCAAAAGGCAACAAAACCCCCCAGAACCTCAAGTCTTATGTCAAGCCTTAAGTCATCTGACAGAGCAGTAAATAATGGATCTGGTGACCTAGACCTGCAAATATTTACATTCCCTTGGCTTGGCTGATAGCAAGGGTTCATCTTACCAGGTCTCACCTAATTAGCAGAGGGCTACAAGAATCCAGCGGTGGGTTCTGGTTTCTTTTCCACCTCGTTTGTAATGCATGCCACTCTGCTTGCTACGTAGCATAGGTACATGTCAGCAGTAACACATGGGCAAGGTGTGTGGTTACCCCTGGGGAATGGCAGGACTCAAGTGCAATGGCAGCTCCAAGGCAGAGAGCAAGTTCCTGCAGCCACCCAAGAAGGTGCTGGCCTTGATCCCCTTCTATTCTGTGTTGCACAACCTGTCTGAGGGCTGCCAGAGAGCCAAAATTCACAGCGGACTCTGAGCTCCCTCATTTTAGGGCTCTTCAACTCCAGGGGCTCAGTGGATGTATCTGTGCTCCCAATAGAATCATAGAATCATAGAATAGTTAGGGTTGGAAAGGACCTTAAGATCACTCAGTTCCAACCCCCCTGCTATGGGCAGGGACACCTCCCACTAA
>JASSUY010036678.1:0-59506 GCA_032466535.1 Forpus xanthops
CAAGCACCTTGTTTTTCATGTGCCTCAGCATGCCTTCCAGGAGAATCTGCTCCAAGATTTTGCCAGGCACAGAGGTGTGGCTGAATGGTCTGTAGTTCCCTGGCTCATTCCTCTTCCCCTTCTTGAAAATGGGGGTTATATTTTTTTATTCCAGTCATTGGGAACTTCACCTGACTGCCATGATTTTTCAAATATGACGGACAGTTGCTTAGCAACTTCATCTGCCAGCTCTTTCAGGACCCACAGATGGATTTCATCAGGTCCCGTGGACTTGTGTACATTCAGGTTCCTAAGATGGTCTTGAACCAGATCCTCTCCTACAGTGGGCCCAGGGTGTTCATTCTCACTGTCCCTGCGTCTGCCTTCCAAGACTTGGGTGATGTGTGCAGAGCATTTACCAGTGAAGACTGATGCTTTGATATGTGATAATGAGAAAAGAAATTTGAAGAATTTGAAGTGGTGATTGGTCTCTTCTCCCAATTAACAAGTGGCAGTACAAGAGATAATGGCCTCAAGCTGCACCAGGGGAGGTTTAGACTGGATATTAGGAAAAACATCTTCATTGAGATGGTGATAAGGTGTTGGAACAGGCTGCCCAGGGAAATGGTGAAATTGCCATCCCTGTTAGAGTTCAGAAAACGGGAAGATGAGATCCTCAGCGACATGGTTTAGTGGTGGACTTGGCAGTCTTGGGGTAGTGGTTTGACTTGATCTTAAAGGTCTTTTCCAACCTAATTGATTCTGCAATTCTGTGAATTAGGACAAAGGTGTCTTCATTGGCAAATATAGTTACTGCATTTATTAGCTTTTTTTACTATGACTGCTACATTCAGATTTAATTTTATGCTTATTCTGTAAAACAAAATGGAAGGTGGGACCTTGAAATAGGAAGAGCTTTAGTGAACTTTTGGGCTGAATGAAAGGGAATCTGGGATTTACAGATGAACAAAGTTCTTGCAGAAACTTTTAACACATGTGAGTTAGTGTTTTTTCACTAGGATAAGAAATTACAACGAAGTTTTCACAGGGTAAGAACTTACAACAAAGTTTACTCAGCTACTTGTTGCTAGCTTTTTTAGTGATGAATTCACTTGTGAAACTTTCTTCTATTCCTAGGTAGAACTCTGGTGTTTAAAACTCCCAGGAGATTCTTAAATACATTTAGTTTTAACAATGGTATATCCAACAGAATCTGTCTGGAATAAAAGTACATCAGTGCTGAGTTTGTGTGGAGCTGTCCTGTGACCTTGTTTAGGAAGCTGCTTCAGGTTTGCAGGTGCATTAAATGTGTGCTTTTATTTATTAAACAAAATTAAAAAAAAAGGAAAAATAATTAAAAAAAGGCAGTACATAAGAGGAAGCAAGAAAATGGATGAATATGAATGCGGAAACTGAATTCAAGTTAAATAGTTTGAGCTGTCTTTCCCTACTTCCTTTATCATTGACCAGGTTTGACCATTTGGTACAGATCCCTTCCTTTCTTGTTACACTCATGTTTGGATGGGTTTTTTTCCTCTTTTTAGGTTAAACAAAGAGGACCTCCAGTTCTTCTTTCGGACAAAAAGGTCTGTCAGGTGTGCCAAAATCCTTTCTGCGAGCCTGTCTTTGTAAGATACCCTAATGGGGGTATGGTGCACACGCACTGTGCTGCAAACAGCCATCTGAATTCAAACATGATTCATCACTCTTCCAGCTCCAGCAATCAGACTTGAAATATGTTCTGGTCCCAGTGGTTCCCAGGACTTACACCCCATTGAAAGTGGGTTGGAAAAAGAACAAAGTGCAGCTACTTTAAGTATAAATCAAGATGAACACCTAGTCTTTGGGTTAATGGGAAAACTTCCAGTAAATATGAAATATCACCACTTATCTTTTTAATTTCTAATGAATGTAAATAGGAGAAAATTCACTACCAGAAATGGAGAGGTGCATATATAGGCTCTTCTGTATATAGTAATAAACAGTTAAAGAAAATGAGCCTTCTCTTCACAGTAAGAGTGATAAGGCAAACAGTTATTTTAAGAAATGTCACTTTGCACTGAACGTGGTGTTGATAAGTTTGTAGAGGTGGAGATGGCATCAGGTGGAGTTGGGATTCTTGGAACATTATGTGACAAGACTGGCATCATGCAGCTTACTATCAAGACAAAAACATGCATTGGTTATAACATTTGCTGCAGCATGTCCTCTTTTGGGCTGGATTCTCTTCCCCAGGATCACATTATGAACTTGATTTTTGCTCTACAAATTGTTGGGTTTTGATGCACTTTTCAGTACTTCTCCTCTCTCCTCTGCTATATAGGATTTAAATGTAAGCACTGGTCCATTAGGTTTCTACTCCTACAGTTACTGTAAAAAAAAAACTAAGTGGAAACTAATAGCTTCAGTCACACAGCTGTGCTTGGAAGATAAAAAGAGGTCAGATTATCTGGTCAGATTGTAGTCACTTTTATATGGGGGAAGAGACCTTAACTTTAATATTGATTTATTTATTAATATGCAAATATACTGTACATACAGTTGAATAAATTGATCTTATATCATTCTAGAGTTTCTTTGGAGGCTAAAGATGTGCCTGATAGATAAGTGTACAGGTTACATGCTAAATGTTTGCTGTAACATAATTTAGGCAGATGGGAACTCCACAAGAACAGGTTTTTATAACTTGTGGACGGCTTCATGCAATCAGAATAATTGGGAAGAAATCTACAAAGATGTATTACAGAGATACTGGATTTGTTATATTCTACAAAACATCCTGTAAACAGAAGTTTTTCAAGTAATAACAAAAACACTAACTTCCCTGATAAGCATTGACATTGCTATTTAACCATTTGAAAGCAATCAGTTTAAAAGAAGCAGTTTCCCACAAGAGATGTTAAAAAATGGTGACTTTAAATAAAAGGTTTTCACAGTCAAAGCATTTATTTTAATTCTGCAAAGCTCTAATAAATACCAAGCTTACTGGCTAGCATGCAGTTGACTTAGTACGGTTGCTCCCTGTTTCAGCTTTCCAAATCAGAGTGGAGACTTTCAGCAAAATGAGGTATCTTCTAGCTGCAGTTTTGGAAGAGGTCTCCTGTGACAGAAAATTTGGTTTATAAAACAGCTTTGTAAGCATAGTGCTGCCTCCAGGAGGAGGCAACCAGACTACATCTGGGGTGGGGGGAAATATCCGCTTCTCTGTTGAAGCAAAAGACCTTTGGATTATTCTCTTTACTGAGTTTGAAATTAGGAAAGTGTAGTTGTTGTGTTGGGTTTTAAAAAATTACATAAAATCCAAGTAAGGAATATTAGTGCTTTCTGCTAAGACATGTAAGAAATGTTCAGCAAAATGCACCTCCAAAAGAGACAAATTCTTCTGTGGCACTGGTATGAGAAAATTCTTCCGTATCTTGTATTCATGGTTTTCAACCATTCTGTATACAGTGGGCAGTGATGACAGACAAATTTGTAGCTCCTTGTCCTCAAAATCCTGATAGAGAGGAAGTGATTTTTACAAAGATCTAATAAGCCTTTTGTGTGCAGTAGCATACAGTAGAAATGCTTTCTTTAGCTGCATGCATCCTCAGTCTTGTCTTCTCCTATCTAATAAGGAGGTACTAAGCCAAAGACCACTCTCCATGATTAAGACTAATTCTAGCCACTACTTAGTGATAAACTTAGTCTCGGCAACTATTGTTGCAGTAGAATAGAGATCATACCATTCCAGGCCACATCATAACATTGTAATTGTTGTTGCGTGAAAAGGAATGTCTCTAAAAGATTAGACAATTCTTTATTAATATTCAACATTTTTCAGATTTGTACTTTGGCTAAAATCCTGTAGTAACAATAATTGTACATACAAAACCTACAGAAGTCACAGTAATGCAGGGTAGCATACTTGCAATCTTAGATGACCAAAAGGGTGATAAATATTAAAATTGGAGGATTTAATTCTTTTAGCCCACCAGAAATGTGAAATGGGAAACATTGACATTTGATGCATGCATCATTACCCATTTCTTTGTTATATTTCATGCTAGAACTCATTTGGATGAGTTAATAAGGAAGTCCTATGGTAACGAAAAGATAAAGCCCACATGTAAACATGAGGTAGAGCAAAGAGCTCAGCAGGATGGTGGCAGATGGAAGATGCTCTTCCAAGTGTGCATACAGCACTTGAGCAATTGGGATGATACTTGACCAGAAGAGATATCAGCCTTCATCAGAGTGGCACATGGTATGCTGTACTGTGTCACCAGGAAATTTATGAATAGTCTGCCTTCAAATTTCCTTAGATAGGACAATTACAACATGCCTTTGAGTGGGAGAACCTTGTATTGGAGAACCTGAGTTCATTCCTCCTTTCATTTAGGCAGTGTCAATTTGATCATTCTCCTTGTATGTACCTGAAGTCCTGGGCCGGCATTGCTACTGTGGTAAGTTCTTTGTATGGCTGCAGCAGCAAAGAGGGAATGAGAGGTAATCCATTTATTAATTGCTGACTGTATACATAGAGGAGGGGAGGCAGAAAAGAGGAATCTTCCTTTCACCGTCCTTCTAGTTTATAAATTGAATGAATTCTGGGAGTTCCAGTGTGATGCAGTCTTTTTCTCTCCATTTAGAAAATGTGGTGTCTTAAACTTGCCTTTAGAGAGAGGAGGTTCTGACAGACTATTTCTTCTTAATTTAGCTCCTGCTAAATTATTTGTGTTTGTAATTCATTGCTTACATTTATGCTTTCTTTCTCCCCATAAGAGGCTCCTCCAACTTCAAAAGTGTGAAAACAAAAACAGTAGTGCAGATTTCTTTTGTTTTAATGTGGCAGTGTCTGTGATTCAGGATATGATAAATGAGATCAGTCTCACACAGATGCTTTCGTACATATTAAAGAATGTTTGCTTAACATGTAACCTCTAATTACAAAAACACTGCAGCTCTGACTTTCTTAGCATTCTCTCTTACAGTTGCTGGTACATACAAAAGGCACTTGTTAAATCCTTCTCATGTCTCCACGCCTCCTTACATAAAAATTACCTGTGCTGTGTATATGTCATTGTTTGCCGGTTTCCTACTAAGTCAAAAAAGGAAAACTACTAATGAGAAAAAATTGCCCAGAATACTCAAAGTGTGGAGAAAATAAGCAATTGGGCTTTGTTACACAGAGAGCACCACAGCAGCCTCTGAACTCACTTAGGCAGCCCTTACTGTGGTGGCTGCACTGGAGTCTGGGTTACAATGAGAACCTCTCTTGATATTCCCCCTGCTTCAGTTTCCAAAAACTTCCCAACCTTTGTTACCTAATAAATGTCACTCTTTGACCACTTAAGTGACATGGGTTTAAATCTGGGTGGACTCCTGAGTACATCTGTTTTCAATAAAATGTCGCTTTATTACATCAGCTACTTGAAACCTTACTGATGTCAGCTGTGGAAAAGTGATGGTAAGGATGGAGTATTCATATGTTCTTCCAGACCTTCATTATGTGTTTGAACACACAAGCATTACCCCAGCTGCTGAATCTTTATAACAGTGCCTGTGCTTTGCAGGACTCTTATCCTGAATGACATTAAAAAAATACTTTATTTTATGCTGTTGTATCAAGAAGTAACCTTTTATTCTATTGTTCTTCCCCATTTGCTGCAGTCTCTATTCAGCTCTGAGCATTTTGTTAACATCCTGCTGTTCATAATAGGCAGCAATGAACACATTTCATTGTGAGCTCTTCTCCTCCTGCCTGTATTTAGTAATTAATTTTTCTCTTGCTGTAAAGCACTTTAGGCTTATGCCTTGTGAACACTGATAATTAAATGTGCTGCTACTTCTAAAGGGAAAAGAAGGTAATGACATTCTGTAATGTCTGATTGATTACAAAACCGAAGTTCCCCTGCAGTAAATTTGTTCTGTTGGAAATTTTTGCCATTAATGCTTTCTGATTTAATGGTTATGTTGGTGAACATATGCAGCAGTATGTGGAATGTACAAATGTATAAATATGTTGATTTTTTTAATAAAAAAAAATCTTTTAATTATGTTTGTGCTATTCATTCCTAGATATATAAACCCTGAGATGTGCGTGGCCGAGTGAAGGAGAAAGATTCTTCAGTGGTAATTAGAGGATCCTTTTGGGTGACTGGCAGAGGTGGTCAGATGGAAAAGCTGAATTAAGCAAGTGCAGGTTGTTAATGCAGATAAACAGGCATGCTCAAGAACTAAGGAGTTTTACTTTGGGGAAGAAGTCTTACTCTGTTTTACCTCTTCCTTGTCTGACTCTGGGGTTTTACAGATTTACAGTGTCTGCATTACAGATTTGAAAGGTCTTGATCTGCCTCTGTTGCAGCTGAAGCAATCCCTTCCATGATTAAAGCAGACAGTTACATGAGAGGTCTAATCAGTGATGTGTGCATGGACATCCTGGAACAATGCAAACAGTAGTACAAAAGCATTCTGAGGGGAAGACTGTGAAACAGGGCTGGTGATCTCGGAGCACAGGCTGGTACTTGAGAGAAGTAAAAGCATCATAAGCATTAGCAATGCTGTGGTCACTTCCTGGATGCCAAAGGCAGGCTGTGCACTGTGTAGCTGGGGAGCAGGCAGGATAAAAAACCAACAGAGTAGGAGCTATAGTGAAGAGCTCTTGTTTGAAGTTCAGGTCTACATTCTCTTGGCAAGGTTTCTATGGCCCTACCAGGTCAAGTTTGTTTTTTTCGGCTGAAGAGAAGGCTATGAGCACATTCAGGGGTGCGCAGGACACTTACAAAAGGTGTTTGGAATGCAAAGCTTGGAGTGCAGCGTGATGCTAAGAAGAATGAAAACCATTACTGCAACAAGCATCACTTCCTTAGCTCAGCCAGCAGAACATACAGCCTTGGAGAGCTCTGGTTTGTATTTCCCCAACCATCCATGCAGTCACTGGAAGAAAGGTGACACATAGTATTAAAAAGCGAAGGAAGAAAAAAAACTCAACAGTTGTGGCTTAGACACAGTGGAATTTCAGTTAGTTTAGCCTTTAGACAGTGGTTAGAAAATGGTCCATGCTAATCATCCATGTGGCAGCTCCTTCCAAGACAAATAATAAGGCATAGCTGATTTTTGGCAGGAATGAGCCCTGAAGGTCCATTTCACTGCAGCAACCATAGTTGCAGGACAGTATAGGGTCAAAGACACCAGGGTTGTCAACAGAAAGCCAATGGCTGAGCACAGTAGGTTTTCAGTAGGTAACAAGGCTGGTACTGATAGTACCAAAAAAATCAGTAGCTGTTATGAACAGCATTACCATTGCCTGTAATTGCCAATAACCCCCTGAAGATACTGCTTTTGTCAGTGTGGTACTTGCATTGAGTAGGATATGACCATCCCAATGTGTGTTAAAATCCTTCCTTAGAAGAACTTGGGCTGCCTGGGTTTTCCAGAGACAACATTGTCCAAGCCCAACTTGAAGCAGGGTCAGCCTGTGTCAGGTTAGTTATCTTGTTTTGGACAGTGCTCACAAGCTTGAAATAAGATTGGGAAGGGTCACAATATCTTCAAATCAGCTCTTTGCCAGGGGAATGCATTGCTTAAGCATCCACAAGACTGGGCTAAAAGGTGCTTGTGTCTCTGAAAAATTGTTCATGTTTTTTTTCTCAGCTATTAAAGGACTAAATAAACAGGGAACTCCTGTAAAATAACAACCTATTGATGACAGCTTAAAGAGCGTCTGCTTGGTGCTTCTCTGACGTGGTAAAGTATATTCAAATAAATGCAAATTCTTTATGTCTGTCTGGAAGTCTCACACTGCATGCAAAGATGATTCAATCCCTTTAGTCCCTACAATATACAAGGTTAGTCTGCAGATTCATGCCATAAAGCTGCCAGAGTTTGATAGGAGTAAGGGTTTTTTAACTTGAACCACAAGCAGTTGGAGATGGGGAGGGAGGAGCACAGGGTGGATTTGAATCCGCTTTCTTAACATTATGCACTGGGGATTTGTATTTGCAAAGCAGAAAGAAGGTTTTAATTTCTGTGCTCACTTCATCCGTCTTTAGGTTTTAACTTGTCATCTTACTTCAAAGTGTCTCTGTGGCCTGTTTTGACACAGTGATTTGTCAAGCAGGTTTAGTGTTCCTCCTTCAGAACCTTCCCAAAAGCTCTTGTTCTGAATAGCAGCTTCTCAGTACATCCCCCCCTAGGTACTCCACTCAGCATACCAGGAGTCTTTCTGTCAGCAGTTGCTCATTCTGTAATACTGATGGCCACAGAAATGTGATGGTCAAAACTAAATACAGACTAAAGAAATCTCAATCCTAAAGCAAGGAAGAAGTCTCTTGTTAAGCTGCTATTCATGAATGATACCTCCATACCCTATGCTTTGGGTTTTCCCGTCTGCCTGATACCAAGTCACTTACAAGAGTGTGTAGTATTTTGTACATATAATCACTTGTGCTGATAAGCTTTCTCCTTGTGGAAAGACTTTCCTGATTGAAGTTGTGCCATGATAGAATTCAAAGGCAGCCAAAAAGATCTGCCAAGGCCTTTTTCAAAGCAAATACTTTGAAAAGCATCAAGAGGACTCTGAATGCAGAAATTGGGCTTCAGGAAAAATGGGCTAGAACAATTTTAAAATGGAAAAAGCTCAGGAGTTGGGCAGGGAGAATGCTTTAAAGGTTTGCAAGTGGTTGAGGACTGACAGTGCTTAATTGCTGAACTATCTTTGCAGGAATAATATTTGGGGGATATCTTTAACTTCATTTTCATTCTTCCTCATCTCCAAAACCCCAGACCAGAGCACAATAGATATTTGGCAGATGTGCAGAGAGCTGGGCTGTTCCTCATTTCTTATGTCCAAGGCCCTCTGGTTCTAGTCTGAAACCCTGGCAGCTCCTAGCAGACAGAGTAGCCAGCAGTGTTCAGTAATAGAGCTGACAACCAGAGCTGAACTTTCTCATTTCTTTCATATCACCAACCTAATATCAAAACACTGAAGCTGCCCGACCTGTTTGGGCAGTTCATTTCATGGCATTGTCCTGAAGAAAACAAAAGTTTTATGTTTTTTTTTTTAACCTAATATTTTGGGAGTGAAGTTCAAGCCAGTTTTGGGCAACAAAATTTGCAGGCTGTGAGTTGCTCAGTTTCGTCAGACCTTCATTTCTGGTGGAGGTAAGGTGCGGGAGCTGGAGGAAAAGATAAGCACTATCTATGTTTTTTCATGTCTTACCCAGATACTTCAAGTCTGATATAAAGTGGTACCCAAGTGTTGTGTGCTGCCTGCAGTGTGGGGTCAGACCCATCACAGAAAACTTACAAAATGTCTTCTTCAGGTAGTCCCAGCAATGGAAATCATAAAAAAACACCTAGCAACTTTGATACACTCATTTTATTCATTGTTACGTGTCGTCGCTTTACACAACTGTCCACCTGCTGTGGGAGCACTGGGAATGCTTTTCTTCCTGTTCCTTGTGGTACTTGAGGGAAGAGGACTGTACCTGAGGTAGAAGAGGGCCTCATTTCTCCTTGAATACTGTCGTGATTTACCACTGAATCAATGGTGGAGGTGCTCTTGCTGACAACTCGGTACCACTCAGCTGCTCACTCAGTGCCCCCTAGCCCTAGGTAGGATGGGGAGGAGGATCAGAAAAGAAAGGTAAAAAAGCTATGGGTTGAGATAAGGCCAGTTTAATAACCAAAATAAAATATAATAATGATTCTAGCAAAAAAGGAGACAACATAATGAGAAATGAAACCCAAGAACCCCAAGTAATGCACAATACAATTGCTTACAATACCCAGCCCAACATGAGTAGTGATCTCCCCTTCTGGGTGCCTCCCATACTGGGCATGACGTGCTGAGGTATGGAATACCCCTTTGTCTAGTTTGAGTCAGGTGTGCTGTCTTTGCTCCCTCCCAGCTTCCCATGCCCTCCTCTCTGGCAGAGCATGTCACTGAAAAGTCCTTGATCAGGTTAAGCACTACTTAGCTACAACTAAAACGTGTGTGTTCTCAGCACTGTTCTCACACTAAATCCACATTGTTCTCACTCTAAATCCAAACACAGCACTGTCAGCTTACTAGGAAGAAAACATAACTCTATCCCAGCTAAAACAAGGACAGTACCCACTAGAAAACTAAGGAAGGAATCCGCACAATGTGCTTTAGCAGGGAAATTACAGAAATGGCATTAAAAAATCCAGAGACAATACTGGAGGGGGCTGGAACAATGGGGAAAGAAACAAAAGCCAAGGTGAAAGAAGAGGAAAGATGGGGGGTGGGAAATGTGATGCAAGTATCCCTCAGTGCCCACTCAGCTCTTAGAACCTTTCTGGCTGAAGGTACCCTCACATGCCCTGGGGCTTTGGGAAGGTCCCCTTAAGAATCAAACAAAATCTCTGTTCTGCTGCTCTCCTCCTCACCTCCTCTCCTCTCCTCAGCTTATTCCACTTGCAAGTCTTATTCTGCACTCTCAAATGCAGCGGATATCTTTTCCCTCCAACCTCTCTTGGGTGGTTGCTGGAAAGGGTCAGGGACTAAACCCAACTCAAGACATTTCTTTGTGCAACCATAGCATCACTCTCAGTGGCATGTCAAAGTTTTACTAGGCAGGTTCATTAGAGAGATGACTTATTCACAACTTCAAATATATACAAAAAGGACAATAACGAGCCTACTTAATGATTGTGAAAGAGACTTAATGCCATTTAATTACTGCACCTGTACCAAAAGGCAGAAGGAAAAATATAATTAAACTCCAGAATTAGAAAGGGGGAAAAACAGGCTAATAATAGCGGCTTCACCAATAAACATAAAGGTTATATGTGGAATCCCCAGAATTTCAAAGTCAAAATAAATTTGTAAAAGTGAAAAGGTTATATGCAGAAAAAATAATAATCAGGCAGCAAAAGGTAAATAATCCATTAATCATGCACATCTGCTGAAGCTAGTGAGGAAGCAGGGTGCTGGTCTGGCAGCACAGCAGCAAAGGCAATACCTGGCACTTGCCAGCTCAGCTAGCCCTGCCCTGTGGGTACCAGGTAGCACCATTGCCTACAGCAGCCCACTCCATTGCCTGCAACCAGGGAACACCACTGAAATAGAGTAATTAGAAACAGGCACTAAGCACAGTTCCTGTAGGAAATGCTGTGCTTAAAAGGGAGAAGCATATGGTAAGAGACAAAACTCAGTGGGTTATAGCTAGACATATGTCTGTGGAAAATGAAGCATGACTGCAGTGTTGAAAATGGTAGGCAAAGCAGTGCTAGCCAGCCTTGTGAGCACTGACATGACAGCTTCACTTCGTCACTGACTTTTTTCAGTTTCCTTCTTGCAAAAACAATTGGCGGAGTTGTGATGAACATAAAAATAAGGATGGGGCTTTGAATAACCTGGTAGTAGAAGGTGTCCCTGCCCACAGCAGGGGCAGTGGAACTATATGAGTTTTGTGTGTCTCTTCCAAGCCAAACCATTCTATGTTGTCTTTATGCTGAGGATAGCAGTTTAAGGCAGCTTGCTGCATTTACTTTGGATAAGTTTGGGATTTAGGCCTGTACAGCCAATTACTGACCAAAATGCTTTTAGTTCTTCAGAATGTGACTGAGTCTTGACCTGCTGTGGGGTGCAGTGTTAGCCAGCCAGTGTATCACCCCAACTCTCTTGCGTTGTGATGGGGGTCACCACTCACAAGCCTCTGGGTTTTGTGAGTGGCTGCTGGGCACCTAGTGCTGTATTTGTTCTAGAGAATGGGGTGGAGGTGCTGGCAGTTCCTATGAGCTTCTACACAGGCAAGAACAAGGCTTCTGTATTCACAAGACCTTATGAACCCAAGACATGCCACAGCAAAACAAAATTTGGGTAAAAAAGTCATTATAGGACAGTTTTAACACCTTGAAAAATGCCTAGCACATGCCACATATAATGGCTACTGCATCTCTGCAGTAATTGAAGCTGAGAAAGAAAACATGACTGTACCTGGAACCATAGCCCTTTGCTGGCAGAAGAGTTGAGAACATGCAGTTTTAGCACTGGAGAAGCCAAAATCCATCCCAGGCTACTACTTCAGCCTATGCAGAAGGTATGTTTCACAGCAGTGCCTTGAGACCCCTTTTCCCCTGATAATAACACATTAAGACACTTTCCCTGCTGTTCTTTGGCAGTTACCTATAAGTTGAAGGCTCTCTTGAGGAGCAAGTTTTGTTTCTTGGAACAGATGATGTATGTGTCTCTAGCCTGACTAAATAAGCTGTGTCTGTGCTGGACATTCACACCTTTCACACTTTTCATTAGAAGTGTTCAGCCAAAGTAGTCCATTTGGTTTAGTTTTGAAAGTGAATTGCACTGGCACATTGGTCCTTTTAATTTTCTTTTTAAGACTGTGAGTTTATTTTATAAACATCCTAGGTGTGGAAGCAGACAAAATTCAGAGATTTGGCAAACTTCTCATATATCCAGAAGTGGCAGAAAACAACATATATAGCAAGATAGAAGTAGGGGACTTTCAAAACAGAAAGACTCTGGGAAGAGCATTACATTGATTCAGATCCCAGAGAGGTAAATTTGTGGAAATAGATTACAGTAAGTAACTACATAATGATTCATCACTGCAAAATTCCCTGTTTTCAGTGAGTGTAAGGTTAAGGATTGGACACATTGCAAAGCTGTACTTTCACACAAGGGAAGTGTTAGCGGCTTACAAGGGTACCTTCAACTTTTTGAGCTTTAAAAGACATTTGCAAAAAAGGAAAGTTTTTCAGTTTAAAGAGTTGATACAGAACTGTAATAATGAACTAGTTGAAAGCAACGCCTCTCTGATTGCTTTTTCCCTTGGTATTAGCATTGCTGTACTAAGCTGGATCTCCCTTTCAGAGAGGTGAAGCAATGGGGGGTTATCATTAATAGAAAGCAGAAAAGATTTTTAATTGAAGATTCAGAACAGAAAGTATCCAAATCTATTCAAAAGACAACTGGAGCACACAGACCTGAGAAGCTGTTGGGCTAAAAATGCCAGTGCTATAAAGCCACAGGGGAACATTCAGCATTACACTCTGCCATAGGGTGGCAAAGTCACTACAGGGGCAATGCAGAAAAAGACTGATTAATTGCAACAACTTTGTTTTAGCTGCAAGGTTCAGAAGCCAACTTCACAAACTACTGCCATGCTGGAAAGCAGCAAAGCCGGATGGGGTGGATTTCCCTTCCCTACAAACTAAACTAAAAAGATGTAAGGTAGTTTACTAAAAATCTGCTTTTCACTGGCAAAACTTGCTAAAAGAACAGAGTTCAGCATAACCAAAGTAATATGGATTTTTTTTTGTCTTCGAAATACATATTTTTCCATTTTTGTGACCACATGTCACAAGCAGTTTATATCATTACTGTCAGTGTAGCAGAAAATTGATTCCATGGTGCTTTACACCACTGCAATTTTATACATAGTAATTTCTAAGCCTACTCCTCTACCTGCGTGAATGCATAGCAAGTCTCTTCTGGTGCCTCTGGTAACCTTTTCTAGCTCCATTCACTTTGTCTGCTTTTCTGTTACATCCTACCCCCAATTCCTTTGCTTCTGATGTAAATAATTCCCAGCAGAAAAAGGCCTATGCTCAAAACCATCTTTTCACCTAAATAAGGGTCCATGCAAATTAAATGCTCAGCCAAGTAAAATCCAGCTTGCTAAATACCGGTGAATTTATGTCGTGAAAACAATCTCCCATAACCTGCCTTTGCTTTTACCCACCACACGTCAGACATGATCACAAAAATAGCAAATTAACTTAGGGGAAAACCCAATCCTGACAGGGCAAAGATACTCGGGCAATATTCAAATGAACCACTTAACCTTTTGGTACTAAAATCTTCCTGCAATAATGAAGCATTAGTCATTAACTCAATGTGCTTTGTTAAATATTAGACAAGAGCTCACATTCAATTTAGCACTCACATATACTTAGCGACAAAGAGACATCTGTGTTGAGTACAATCTCCAGGATGGGAAGTGTGCTGTGAATGGCACTCCAGTGTAGTAAAGCTCTGTTGGTGAGGGAAAAATGCATAACAGCCAGTACGTCATGAGAAAAGGTGATCCAGAAGGGAGAATAATCTTGTTTATGAGGTTATTCTCCTTCCTCAGTTTTACCCAGCTGTCGTAGTTTAAACCCAGCCATAAATCGGCCACACAGTTCGTGAGCTTCCCCCCCCACCCCATTCCTCTCCCTGTTCCTGGAGGGATGGGAAGGAGAATAAAAATAATGTAACTCGCACGGGCTGAGATAAGAACAGTCCAGTAACTAAGGTATAACACAAACCACTGCTGCTACCACCAATAATAATGATGATAAGGGAAATAACGAGGGAAGAGAATACAACCGCTCACCACCCGCCAACTGATACTCAGCCTGACCAAGCAGTGATCTAACCCTTCCAAGTCCCTGCCCCCAGTTCTTACATCCTGGGCATGATGTGCTATGGTACAGAATACCTCTTTGGTCAGTTTAGGTCAGGTGTCCCGTCTCTGCTTCCTCCTGGCTTCCCCTCCTCCCTGGCAGAACATGAGACTCAGAAAGTCCTTGGTCAGAGTAAACATTACTGAGCAGCAACTAAAAACATTGGCGGTATCAGTGCTGTTCTCAGGCTGAAAGTCAAAAGCACAGCACTGCACCAGCTAGTAAGAAGGAGAAAAATGACTGCTACTGCTGAACCCAGGACACCAGCCTGTGCAAGCACAAAAGTATATCCTCGAAATAAAAGACCTACACCTAACTAATGGGTAGGCAAGGAAAACTCTGCCCAAAGCAGGGTATTGCTCATGCTGTTTGCATGGTTTTGTGAACAGGGTTGCAGTGTCTTACTCCCTAAATTGGGAGTTAGAATGCACTAAGTCGCTGGATGGCATAAGCACTGTGACAGAAGCAGTGCTTGCGTGAGCCCCTGAAGCACTGACTCAGGGATGCTGGGGAAAGAAGGTGAACAGAGCAATGACTTTAAAATATTTGCCCAATTAAGCATGTGGATACAAAGGCTGCATGAATGGGACCCACCTCTAAAATGTGCCAAGTTCCTTCACCAGTAAAGAAAAAAAGGAAGAGATTTATTGCTTACCAAGAATTCATTTTTGTCTTCTTCTGTTCAGTCCAGAAACTGCTGTGTAGTCCCCTTCCCCACTGGCCTTTCCTAGCCCTTATGGGCTCTCTGTTCACTCTGATTAAAGTGCAGTCGCTAGTTGGTAGCTAATGTCAGTAGGGCTGTGTCTGCTCTCCAACATTTGACAAGAGGGATAAAACATCCTGACGTACCTCAGCTGGTCATCTGCTAAAACAAAACACAGATGTTAGCCCAGAGCATGTTAGTGGATCCTCAAACAAAGGCTCTTCAAAATACCTAAGTCTGAGTTTCATTTACTGTGATTAAAAGTTTCAAAATGAGCTCCTGAGCCTTGAACCACTCAATTTCTTCATTTTAAACACGTGTATTAATATACCCATGAATTCATGTTAAAACAAGAAACATTATTTGGCTGTCATCGCACGTATTTCAATTGCCTGTAATTTTTTTTCTTGTTTCATAAGAACTCAGAAAGTGCTTTAGATAGCTCCTGACCAAGACACAGTACAAGTATTGTCTTGTTTAGCTTTAATGATATTGCTCTCGGCAAGGTCAGCTATTACATATTGTTCTGTCGAGAAAAGAAAATGTATGAGCAATAAGATCTGAAAGGTTTCAGGCCTTTTGGGAATGCTTCCTGTAAGGATCACTACAGCAGAAAGTCTCAACTGAAACAACAACAAAAATACGCGGCAAGAGGAACAAGCTTCTATAGCAAAAAATTATATTTTGAATTATTTCCAAGTCCTTTAGCCGCAGAGAAATGCTTTTACAATTTCTACTGAGCCCTATAGAGGGCTTCTCATCAGCACTTGAAAATTCAGGGTATTCTTTACCTGTACAAGTTCCTTATTTGTGACATGTATCCAAGCCCATAGCGATGTAGTTCATATTCGGACAATACCACAATTAAGCTTCTGGAAGCAAACAACCAAAATCCCTCTGAGCCATAATTTCTGTATATTTAAGGTTTCTGTGCGAGCTGGTTGGTGCTTGCTTTCAAGGACAGAGGTGATCTCTACTTAGTCTTGGAATGTCTATGGAATATTTAAAGTTGTGAATCACAGGAGTCTTCAGCTGGTGCTGAAGACTTCTGTTGGAAGATGCCGGATAGAAGCACACGCAGGTTAAAAACAGTTGTAAAACAATTGTAAACCAATTGTAAAACAGCAAGAGAAGATTTGCTACAAATTGTCCTGGATCTTTTACTATAGAATTGTTTCCAGCTACTTCTCTACAATGAATGTCACCCTTTCCAGACAGTGAAGAGCTGAGAATATATTAAGTGCCAAAACATAAAGCTGAACAGTTCTTGTCACAGTACATTATGATATGATGATAGTGCTTTGTCTGAATTGTTCCATTAAAAAAACTATTCTAAGGGGAAAAAACATAGTTAGCAGTCAAAATATTAGGAAGAATTCTTAGTAAATGCCGCCTTTAAAAGTCTACTAGAATAGCTGTGGAGATTGCACACATGGAGTAAAAAACCCAAACAGTTTTATTCTAATATCTTTTTTTATCTGGGTTTAACTGAAAGATTCAACCTACATTAGGTCAACAGAGCAAAGGGGGAAAGAGATGCTTTTTTTGGAGTATGAATGTTTCGGCCCATAATAAATAGTTGCATTAAATGTAACTAGCAAAATGAATTTGTAACTGAGGAGACCTGCTTCTACTGGGAAATATGAGTGATAGGACAAGGGGGAATGGCTTTAAACTGAAGAGGGGAAATTTAGATTAGATATAAGGAAGGAGTTCTTTACTAAGAGGGTGGTAAGGCACTGGCACAGGTTGCCCAGAGAAGCTGTGTCAGCTACGTCTCCGGCAGTGTTCAAGGCCAAGCTGGATGGGACTTGGAGCAACCTGGTCTAGTGGAAGGTGTCCCTGCCCATGGCAGAGGGGTTTGAACTGGATGAGATTTAAGGTCCCTTCCAAGCCAGCCCACTCTGTGATTCTAAGATTCTATAAACTCCAAAGGCCAGAGGAGGATTTCAAGTGAGGTTTCACACAGCTCTGGTATAAGTTTGTGCCTCATTTCTGAGCTGCTCAGAAGCTGTAATCAGCCCCATCTGCCCCAGTGGGGACCTCCCTGCCTCCCCTCCCTGCACCAGCACCTCCAGCTGACCTGGCTGGGGGCAGACTGAAGGGAGCACCAGTGGCCTGCTCTGTGGCCATGGAGTTTGGTGGGGGACTTCTGCAAGGATCAGGCAGGCTTGTCTATGTACATACATCCATATACCTGCATGGGATATTTCAGAAGGATTTTGCACCTTCCCTTTGACATCACGAACTGTTTAAAAGAAGGTACTCAACTCTTCTTTAATAAAGGCGGATCTCAAGTTTGACTTAAATACACAGTATGTATTTTATCAATGCATGTTCAACACATACATACGATTTGGTATTTACATTATATCTATACACGTATATATTTACATATGCACCTATATATAACTGTGCAATTGTCATTCTTAACGACTGGTTTCTACAGAGCAGCGAAATAGGCATCATGTGGTTGTCTCATATCATTATGACAAAGTTCGCCCAGAGTTGAGAGGGAGAGGGAGGAGAGGAGAGGGAAGGAAGAGAGAAACTGCGTATGAACATTTTTGTTTGGGGGGATTGAAGGCATTTAAGGGACCTTTACAAAACCCACATTTAAGAGACCTCTCGTTCATCTCGCGAATAGTACAACAACAGCTTGCAGGAAATGATAATTATCTCCTACTACCACTTGCTGGTACCCTATAAAATATTCTTTTAAAATAGCTAATGCGTTGAGGTGTGTCAAGTAGCTTTTTCACCACATGATGTGTGATAAACAGGATATCTCTCATAATCAGAAATCTACAGCACGCGGAATGTAAAGATTAAAAGAGCAGTGTTTTTCTTTAAATGAATGTAATCAATGTGCTTATTAGTTTGCTGCGGCAGAAGGAGGGAGTGGGTGGGTGTTTCAGAGCTGGCACATGTCTATTTGGCAACAGTGAATAGCCTGAGTGTTTATAGAGAGAGCTCTGTGGAATCCCTAGATTCTGCAGATTTCCTTACCAATTTCGTCTCGGATAATTAAGGATTTTAAATAATAAAAGGAAAAGTTAAAGAGGAAGTACAAGCTCCAGCTGGATCAAATAAAAAATTAAACAAAAAAAAATTAAAGAAGGGTTTTTAAATTCTCAATATTGCCTTAAAACTAAAAATCAGCACTAAAGCACAATTTGGCTCTTAAAAGTAACTATGGGAAACTGGCACCTGCTTCCTCAACAGATCCACTCCCTGGATGTATCCAGAGATATATCTTCTTAAACTAGTGATTACAAAAAGTTTCTACAGCTGTTGGGCCTGTGAGACACAACCCACAAATGGGACAGGATTGAGCTGGAGACTTTCTGGTCTGTATCTTCAGGTCCTTTCCAACCCTAACTATTCCATGATTCTACCTAGCCAAACTGCACCACTTCACTGACCTGAGTCCCCAGCCACAGGTTCAGTATAAAGCTGTTGTAAGTCACGGTGGTATGCAAGCAACGGCCTCAATGTCTTCAGGTCCCACTGTGTCCTAGAGGAAGAGTAAAATGTGCCAGCAACCTTCCTTGGCTGAAATGGAGATGGATGTCAGTTTGCACAAACACAGCCTGGTCATGCCTGGGAAACCCTCCAGATGGGACAAAGCCTCCCTCTCCCATGAGCAGGAGCACTCAGGCTTATGCACAGTGTGTGCATCGCTCCTGGGAGGAAACTCCTCAGTGCAACAAGCTGGACAGAGCATTACTGCGCTCTTTCATGCACATGAGACTCCTGGAGAGCCAGTGTGGCTGCTGCTGCTGTGACTGCCCTCAAGGAGGAGGTGAAGACAAAGAGAAAGAATGTCACTCATTTCTGGGGAAGAACTGACAACAGTTTTGCTAACAGCAGCAAAACCAAAAGGTCTGCCCTGCTCTCCACACCCACCTTTTTCGCCTTTTTGTGGCTCTGCCCAGCCACACAATTCTGTTTCATCTACAATTACAAAAAGCCATTTTGGCCCAGTTTTGCAACCACCTAAAAGCTGTATAGCCATACTATGTTTCTCAAAGCCTGCTGAACCAAGCCCTTGGAGGGCTGGTGGCGGCCAGCTTGGAGCAGATAAGGAGGCAGCACTGTTGTTCTCTGAGAGCAGCATCTCTGGTGCTGTCAGACATGAGGACTTGGCTCAGGACCCAGCATGAAAGCAGCAACACAAGCATCAACCTGCCTGCAAGCAGCCATAAGGATGGACAGACAGGGTCAGGGTGCCAGGCACTAGCACTCCTTTATTTGGATTCTCAACCTAATGCTTGGACATAGTTAGAAAGACCAAAAGCTAAATAGGTACCCAGTGTTAGCAAATTCCTGCAGCTCATGGTCATGGTTAGCAATTTCTCTGTAGTCACATACAAGCTCTGGAAAAGAGCAGGAGCTGAACTATTTCAAGTTCAAACCTAAACAGGGGAAGTTTAGAATGGATATAAGGAAGAAATTCTTTACTGTAAGGGTGGTGAGGCACTGGAATGGATTGCCCAGGTAAGTTGTGAATACTCCATCGCTGGCACTGTTCAAGGCCAGGTTGGACAGAGCGTTGGGTGGCATGGTTTAGTGGGAGGTGTCCCTGCCCATGGCAGGGGGGTTGGAACTAGATGATCTTAAGATCCTCTCCAACCCTAACTATTCTGTAATTCTATGATTCTATTTCCTGTGTCCTACCCTAGCACCATAAGAACTTCTCAATTGCAAAATCCTTCTGCATTGCTCCAGTCTTTACAGCTATATGACTTCCCTAAGTTGTAACTATAGCACGGCTATCAAATTAGCTCAAGTAGTTTCTTTCCTCTTTTTTTAAATCAGAAAAAATAAACCATCTTCCTTAGTTCTAATGCATATATGTATGAAATCTAGATGCATATGTGTGTATATATATATATATATATGGGCATGTAATACACTGATCAAATACTATTTTATTATGAAGTGGTAATGTCTGGTTGACCAGAATCTGTTTTCTACTTTCACCATAACTAAAAAAGACTGATACTCTTGGGCAATGTATTATTTTGCCAGTTATAAGAAATTAAAAGCTAAGTAAACCCCACAGCAATTCAGGATGGGGTAAAATCTCTGTATGGTAGAGATGTTATATCTGGTTTTGTCCAATCAGTGGCTACAGGAATAGATAAAATAGTGTTCAGGATTATTTGGGTTTTTTTCAATGCATACCAACTAGATGCATTCTGTCCTTTTTTCCTTTTTAAAATGTAATACTCAGAAAGTTACACTGAGCCACCAAGCCATAGAACATCACCATGGTCTGTAAGAAAAATTCCAATATCACAGCTCTGCCAGACCCCCATTGAGGAGGCTCCTGCAACAAATGAAAAGAGTATGTGCTCTGATACTCGCTCCAAGAGCCACTTCCATATGCTTATATTGGATACAATGTCCAACACTAGTATAAAGCAATCTTTGCTTTAAGGCTATTGCACTGCAGCCTCTCCCCACTTGGAGGCATTCGGTCACCTGGGGAAAAAAAACAGCATCCAACAAGGGTCCCCCAAAGGGCATGGCAGAGCTTGCAGCTCTCTCAAGGCACTCAGTGTTTAATGCCAAGCTGAAAGGGATTGTCACAGCTCCAGAGGCTTTGACAGCTTCAGGAGCCTCACCAACCTTTCTGGTCACAAGCTGTGACCAGAGGGTGGAGGAGCCTCCTAGCTCAGGACACTTCCATCTGGTGGGAAGGAGGGAGAGAAGGGATGAACCTCCACTCTGTTCACTCTCTGTTGGACTGGTGGATCTGAAAAAGCAATAGGAAGAGTGCAAACCCATAAACCACACTGTGACATAGGCACTGATGGATTCCACAGGGGATAAAAGTCCTTAAAAACATAAGGGCCTGATGTAAAGGACCTTGAAGTCCATATGATTTCCATCTGATTTCCACTGATTTTGAATCAGGTCCCGAGGGTACCACACAGTGGGATACTATCCTTATGCAAGACCAGAACAAATGTCATCCAGAAGAGGCAGGCTGAGAAAAGAGGCATTTGCTCATTCTGAGGCTCCATGATGCATCTGTTCTCAGTACACATAGCATCTGCGTAGAACATTTTAAATTGTATCCTTCAAAGCACTTCCGAACTATTCAGCTTTAGCAGTGACCATTTTCTCATGTGATGTTGATTACCCCTACCATTTCCATGACCATCTATTATAAATAATGGCCACACACAGAACTGTGTAGGTGAAGCACATTTAATGTACTTATACCACTCTGCAATGGGGGCATGCTAAGCTGCTTCTATGGGAAAGTTCCTCCCCCCTCCTATTTTGATTTTGCTGCTGCTATACTTGATGACTAGCAATAAAAATGGGTAAACAGAGATCCAAGGGAAATGAAACTACATCTGCGGAACATTCAGAGCCAAAATACACAAGGTGGATAATTTGCATGCTGCATGTAAAAAGTAGTTATGCAGCTTTCTTCCTACTCTTTACATCTCCATAAAACATAATAATGGATTTCTAATTATACATCCAAATAATAGGCAAGCTGCAAGATGCTGAGAGAAATTGGAAAGGGGGAAAGAAACTAACCAAAGGTACAGATGTAAGGAGGCTAGTGACATTTCTATAAAATGGTTCTTAAGTAGTCATTTTGAAACAGAAAATTTTAAGTGTCCTAATAGGAGTCTTCATTTTCAGACAATTTGCTACGCAGTTAAGTGATGTCAGACTACAAGCTGTAATCTACTACAATGACCGAAGAGGAGCTGTTTTCACGCCCACTACAATATATAATTGATTCCTAAATTGGCGTTCTACAAAAGAAACCAATCAGATTGATGCCAAATTCAGACAGTGGATGAAGTCTTGACTTTTGATGTTAAACATCTGATAAAACTTTATGCTAAAGTAAAGCGTTCTATTTGTGAATGGTAAGCTCCTTAAGGTAGAAACAGAATCACAGCGGGTTATGAAACACAGCCAGCATCCCCTTTTCATTGGCAAATGACAGAATTTGGATTGGCCGCATCACTGTAGGGAAGGGGCACATCCTCTGCCTATGCAAGGTGGGAGAGCTCTGGCCAGCATTGCCGCCTTCCCTTCCCCACCACTGTCCTGCCTGTCTGAGGCCAGCCCAGCTGCTTGCCTCCTATTGCTGGCCAATGTGTTGGTGGCAGAGATCCAGGACCCCATCCCTTCTGGATGAAAGGTGACATCCCAAAGGACTGAAGTGCCACAGCATCCACAATGAGCAGCAATTAACTGCCTGAGCCTGCTCCTCTCTCAGGACCTCCTCAGCCTTCGGTAGCAGTCAGGGTTGAACTGATGCTCTAACAAATTCAGTTGCCCTTAACCCTCTGCTGCTGCTCTGAACTGTTCTGCCTCCCACTTAGTTGTTTTGTACTGCGGGATAACTCTATGAGACAGCCATTTTGCACATTCCTGGTCTGAGGCATCTTCCAGAGGGTAATGGGTATATTTTGCAGGTTCGTCCCATTAATATCAGCTCCATCAGCATAGTACCTTGATGCAATCAGCTCTCCCTGGTGTGTTAAGGCAGAGATTACCCAGTAATCTTGCTGTTACAGAAACAAAGCAGCAAATGCTTTTCTAATGAAATTTTCTAAATATCGTTTTCCTTTCTCATTTTGCTTTAGTCAAATAAAATCATTAAGTGTTCTTCGCAGCTTGAGTACAAATGAGTCCTTCAGCCTTGGAAGCATGCACTGAGAGGAGGAAATAATCTGCCTGTTTGCTTAGCAAATTGCTTTGATATTAAATGGAGTTCAGAGGTAATGTTAGGGGGAGATTTAGACAGGTCTCAAAGTGATTTTTTCACAGGGAAAGAAACACTATGAGGGAAGCTGACTGTTAAACCTGAATGTCTCATCAGCTCTCCTAGCAGAAGCAGTAACTACCAGAGATCTGTCTTAGGAGGGACCCCTGTGGCCTTGGCTCAGAAATACCCAAGAGGTATCAGTGCCCTTGTCAACGTCTTCTCAAGGTCTTTAATTCCTAGGAATTTAACTGCAGCTGAGTGGGGAGGAAACAGAATTCTGCTTCACCTTGCAGTGGGCATGCCTGCAAGGACCAGGATAGTGTTCCAGGCAGTGGCGTGGGGCACAGTGTGTGTTTCCTGTCAACTAGTGGTTGCTTTCACCATGGTAAGCACATGGCGTTTGCAGGTTGGTGGGAGTGTGATATAATCAATCTGCCAGGCCTCCTCCTCAGCATAGGCCAAGCTCCAGGATGTTGCCATGATTTGTCCCTCTCTGGTATGACCAGAATGACATCACACCTCCTTTAAGTGTTTTACTAATTTTTCTGCATTTTGCGCTTGCTCAGTGGTGATGTTCCAAAGCACTGGAGGGGCCCACTGGCCTAGAAACTTGCCCATACTATCCTACACACCCTGCACGCATGGCTGTCCAGCCTTGGGTAAAATCTCTTGGTCCTCCTCTATCGTCGTCTAACCCCAGACAAGGCCCAAACCTGACTCTGCTTAACTCTCGAGACCAGACAGAATGGTTGTGGGTAAAACACACTCTGTATGTGTGCCAACATGGTGATCCCCATCACAATCAGCAGGCAGGTCTCAAGGGTACTTGAAGGCCATTCACAACCTTTTGAACTCTCAAATGATGCTGTAAATGGTCTGGTGGGGGGGCTTGGAGGGTAAGGGAATGTCTCCTTCATGGGTTGACCACCCGAGGAGGAGAAAAAAGATGTGTAATTGCTCAGCACTTCTATTATATACATCCCAAAGTACAGAGGTGGTGACCACACTGGGAACACAAGCCAGATCAGTTTCATGATCAATGAGTCTATTGTATTACAAGTCATTACCATAAAGTACAATGAGACAAGAACCTTAGCCCAAGGCCCCCAGTGAATAAACACTAACACAGCAAATACTGGCTGTAAGTAATGTACAACATGCTGAAACTGTGAGACCAAGAGCAACAACTTTGAGAGACAATAAATCAGCATTGTGATGAGTGACTATTAATCCAAAAAAATGAATGCTTATAACAAATATTATTAGACACATTCTGGTCAAATCTGTCATTTTCTCAACCCTTCATGCCCCATGTTGGGCACCAAAAAGTACTGTTGTGGTTTAAGCCCAGCCGTAAATCAACCACACAGTCATTAGCTTACTCCCCCCTTCATCCCCCACTCCTGGAGAGATGGGGAGGAGAATTAAAAGAATGTGGCTCCCACAGGTTGAGATAAGAACAGTCCAGTAACTAAGGTATAACAGAAACCACTACTGTTACCAACGATAATAATGATGGTAAGGGAAGTAACAAACGAAGAGTATACAACCGCTCACTACCCACCAACCAATACCCAGCCCGACCCATCAGTGATATAGCCCTTCCAGGTAACTGCCCCCAGTTTATATGGTGGGCATGATGTGCTATGGTACAGAATACCTATTCGGTCAGTTTAGGTCAGGTGTCCCATCTCTGCTTCCTCCTGGCTTCCCCTGCTCCCTGGCAGAACATGAGACTCAGAAAGTCCTTGGTCAGAGTAAACATTACTGAGCAGCAACTAAAAACATTGGCGGTATCAGTGCTGTTCTCAGGCTGAAAGTCAAAAGCACAGCACTGCACCAGCTAGTAAGAAGGAGAAAAATGACTGCTACTGCTGAACCCAGGACAATAATATAACTCATGGATTAACTCTTACTAAATAACAGATCCTAGATATATTACATCTACGTGAGTAGGGGCAGCCCTTGCTTTAGTGGTGCTGGGCTCCAAACCCACCACAAATTGACAGCCTCAGCGACACCCTTCTGAGTTTCACATCCCTTTTGCAGTACAGAGAGCAAACATGCCAGCACCAAGCATTCACTAGTGGGGTTTCCTTAGGTATCTCTGAAGTTGCTTAAAGAGATAGGAATGTCCAGCTCTGGCTGAGCATGAAAGGTGGCTTGCAGCAGAAAATTGGTAGATCATAGAATGGTCTGGGTTGGAAGGGACTTCTAAAGCTCATCCAGTTCCAACCCCCCTGTCACAGGCAGAGACACCTTCCACTAGACCAGGTTGTTCACAACCCTGTCCAACCTGGCCTGAAATGCTTCCAGGGATGAGGCAGCCACAGCTTTCTCTGGGCAGCCTGTGCCAGTGCCTCTTCATGCTCATAGCAAAGAATTTTCTTCCTAATACCTAATAAAAATTTCCCCTCTTTCAGCTTAAAGACAACCCCCCTTGACCTGTCTCTATCTGCCTTTGCAAAACGTCCCTTTTCAGCCTTCCTATAGCACTCCTTTAGGTACTGGAAGGCTGCTTTAAGGGCTCTGAGCCTTCGCTTCTCCAGGCTGAACAAGCCCAGCTCTCTCAGCCCATTTTTATAGGAGAGGTGCTCCAGCCCTCAAAGTATTGTAGCCCTCCTCTGGACTTGCTCAAGCAGTGTGTCATGGGTTCAGCAGTAGCAGTCATTTTTCTGCTTCTGGGTAGCTGGTGCAGTACTGTGGTTTTGATTTTGGGCCTGGAAGCAGCACTGATAACACCAGTGTTTTCAGTTACTGCTCAGTAATGTTTATGCTGGCCAAGGACTTTCTGAGCCTCATGCCCTGCCAGGGAGGAAGGGAAGCTGGGAGGAAGCAGAGACAGGACACCTCACCCAAACTGACCAAAGAGGTATTCCATACCATAGCATGTCATGCCCAGGATGTAAAAATGAGGGGTAGGGACCTGAAAGAAGGGGTTTGCTGCTGGGTCAGGCTGGGTATTGGGTGGTGAGCAGCTGTATTCTCTTTCCTGGTATTTGCCTTGTCATTATTATTACTGGTGGTAGCAGTAGTGATTTATGTTATACCTTAGTTACTAAACTGTTCTTATCTCAACCTGTGGGAGTTGCATTCTTTCGATTCTCCTCCTCATCCCTCCAGAAGCAGGGGGAAGAAAGAGGGGGAGTGAGCAAAATATGTGGCTCACTGGACTTCAACCATGACATAGTGGTTCCAAAGAATGTTTACCAATATCATGATAGGTATTTCATATATAAAAATATTAATATATCTATACGATATACAGATATATTTCTTACCTTGGGGCCCAGAGCTGAATGAGATCAACAACAAGCAAATTTTCCTTGGTTTCAGGACTGGACCTTCATCTGTTCCTCCTTGCCCAGTTATAATTCCCATTAGTAGCTGCCGTTTCTCAAAAAAACACAATGATGCCAAGATAAAGGTGATTGCACCAGTGGGACCAGGGTAGAAATTACTCAAAAATCTCCACTGTGTCTTGGTGCAGTCCTTATTTGAAGTCCCAGAGCAGCCCTGCAAGATGGAGGTTGGTGGTGCGTCTAAAACTTTGACCTTAAATACCTTGTACCTTGAGCAATGGATCACATGTAGGCACTAGCAGCTATAAAGTTTTTAGCTGGTGGAGATATTAACAGGATTTCTTTTTTTTTTTTGTTTGTTTAACCTTATGTTCATATAATGAAAAAGAGGAAAATACTGTACAAACAAGAACAGTATAGATATTGTCAACAATTGTATTTATATTGTTATAGTGCATAACAGAGGAAAAAGAGGTCATTGCTTTATAAAGGACCTTGTGACTATTTTACATACCGCTTTTCATGCTTGGCTGAGCACCACATACTTGTCTCTGCAAATGTGAGGTTAGCCAGCAAAATCTCCACTGAGAGCTCTCCTGCAGGGACACCAGTGCCTGGCTAGGCTATGTGCACATTGAAAATACAAACACCTGCTTCATCCAACTTCAGTGCAAAAAGGAGAATGCAAGCACATGGTTACATGATATCCTCCCCCTTCAGCTCACACACAAAACCATAGGGCAGCTGGGTTCTCAAGATCTTCATCAGCAACTGTAGTCATAGGACAAGGGGTAACGGGTTCAAACTTAAACAGCAGAGATTTAGGTTGGATATAAGGAAGAAATTCTTTACTGTGAGTGTGATGAGGCACTGGCACAGGTTGCCCAGAGAAGCAGCGACTGCCCCACCCCTGGCAGTGTTCAAGGCCAGGTTGGAAGGGGCTTCGAGTGACCTGATCCCTTCAAGTTTAAAACTTGAAGGTCCCTTCCAACCCAAGCCATTCTATGATTTTAACTTTATGATGACTGGCACAATGTTACCGTACCATTTCTAAGTTTCACACATCTGCAGCTAGCATTTCTCAGTGTATACACTGAAATTAGATTGCTGGAAACTAGCATTAACCAGCATTTATTGTTTCTCACTGAAATCTCTTTCCAGAAGGGAAAAAAATCCTAGAAAGACAATCGGAATCTACCCTTTTGAAACCTAAACCATTTATTTTCATACTAATTTGTTGTTCTAAAATCACTGTATGGAAGATTCGTTGTAATTTCTTTCTCAAGTTACATGCCAGTTCTGAAAATAGCTCCTTTCATTAGATTGCAAACTGCTCCATCTTGTGGTAACATAGCAGCATTAATACAAAACAGCAACATCCCTACAGCTTTACCTTCTTTCTCGTTATATTCCATTTGTCTTAGAGACAATTTGGTATCTTAAAGCCGAACATCTATGTGCTGAAGGAAAAAAAAAAAGAGGAGCCTGGATGAATCACAACATACACCAACTAAAAACACAGGCAGCCTTTTCCTTTTCACTCATGTTAAGAATATATTGTGATGAATAAAGTACAAGCACCAGGCACATTCAGGACACCTTTCTGAAACCTTGCTGGCAAGACAAGTTGGTCCACACTGGAAGTGGTTCAAAATTGAAGCCTGAAAAGCCTGGCTTAGACAGTTAGCAGGCTGATGTTCAGGACTGCTTCTTTCAGTAACTTTGGGAATGCAAAGGAATGAGAGGAACAGCAAGTTAAACCAGATTACTCAAACTGGTAAACTGATTCTGCTACTGTGCTGCTGTCACAAACCAAAACTAACAACCCCAATGAAATTTACATATTTGGTTCTCCTGTAAGATACTTCTGGTCTGATAAATTTGTAACAATGAGTGAAAAAAATGGCAGTTTCACCTATTGATCAGCTTTAACGCTACAGAAACATTCCTTCTTAACCCAATTATTTCCTCTCCTGACTCCTACGCCAACATGTATTGCAGACAACTGAGAAGGATTTCATACAAGTGAAAAAATCCGGATTAGTTGGAAGCCCGAACAAGCAGCTATAAAGCAAGCAACCTGGTGCTTTAATAGTATTTCTAAAAACTTCCCTAGAAAGTTGTGGTAAATTCTACAGCTTTACCCTATCTGAAAATTTTAATGGACTGAAGCAACAAAGGACGTGCACGTACATTTTTTGACAGCAAAACATCAAGAAATCTTTTAAAGCATGATAAAGAAAAAACCTGTGTGCTGTAAGTACTGTTACGCTGTTGCACTCTCCCAGATTTATTACTCAATACTCAGGAAAATAAATATGGTCAAACTGATCCATTTTCATTCGTCTTAAGATAAAAATTCCATTTGATTTCCTTCACCACCTTTTTCAGCTAGCACCTTCATTTAAGTCCGTATATCCTGCTATGTAAGCATCTCAGAAGAATACTGAGGTACCTGTCCCAACATTGATATTTACTGAGTGATTTTATTACAAGCCACAGCTTTTACTGAAAGATGATCTAGTGTTATTTTGCTACATAAACAATTAAGAGTTGAATTACCAGAAATGCTAATTAAGCCACTTTGTACTTGCCTTGGTGTAAAACATATCTCATGCTACCCATTTGTTTTTCAAAGTGAGATGAATTGCCTCAGCTGTTGAATATAACTTAGCAAACCACAGAATCATAGAATTATTTAGGTTGGAAAAGACTTTCAAGACCATCAAATCCAACCATTAACCTAGCACTACCAAGTTCACAACTAAACCACATCCCTAAGCACTACATGTCTTTTAAATACCTTTTAAATACCTCATGGGATGGTGACTGCCACTTCCCTGGGTAGCCTGTTATACTGCTTGACAACCCTTCTGGTGAAGGAAATTTTTCCTAATATTCAGTTTAAAGTTTTCCTCGCACAACTTGAAGCCATTTCCTCTCAACCTATTGCTTATTTCTTGGGAAGAGACCAAACTTCATCTCATTACAACCTCCTTTCAGATAGCGCAGACACATTTTGAAGAAGACAAACTACCTTAGTTTACTGAGTATTCTCATGAATCAAGAGTTAAAAAGCACAGAGTGGTTTTGGGGAGTAAGGAATCAGAAATAGATCAGTCAAGGATGCATACCCAGTTTATGAACTCCCCTGTTTTACTCAGTTCAAGAGGGCTATTTATTCACTGCCCCCTTCTTGAATAGTGCTCATGAAAATAATGATCCATACTGATCGCTCATAGCTGTTTATCATCTTCATTGCTCTGCCAGCGCTTTTTGTTACCTTTGAGGTGTAATATCTTAGGTATAACCTACAGCAAGTAAGACGTGGGACAGATATCTTAGTGATTAGAAAATCTGACTGGGAAGGAAGAATCCCAAGTGCTGAAGCTAAATTAAAGCAAAGTTGGAAGGTGCTCTGTTGTTAAAAATTACTGAGTTGAAAAGTTTTTCTCTGCTTTCTTTTGGTGTGATGAACCTTGCACTCTTCTTTGCTGTAGCTTAGTTCCTATGGTAAAGATGAAGGAAATGCTCTTCCTTGGAAGCAATATGTATCTGACCTTTGTCCCAGGAAGTTGGCAATACACCAAAACCTTCGCACTTCTGGGTGAGTGCTGTTAACCACTATTCTATTTTGGAAGGATACAATTATAGACAGGAGGTGGGCAGCACTGTCATCACCTCCTGCTTCTGATTTAAAAAAAGGAAAAGTTATGACTGTTTTTGGCAAAGAGTCCGATGCTATCTTTGTGCATTACCCATATTCGGAACATGCCTCCTTGTTCAAGCCCCTTGAGATTTAAGGGGTGGGGAAGAGTATTCTAAAAGATTAACTTCAGTTTAATCCCTTCAAGCTCTTTCTGTATTTGGGGAAAGAAGAGAAAAACTGACTCCTCCAGAGGGTGATTCAGAGCACCTAAATTTAGATATTGCTCTGAATCACTCTCTCCTTCACCTGGGGAGGCATCCTGAAGACAATCGATTCCACAGGCAAAGGTTATGCTCCGTGACTGTTCCTCTCTCAACATCCCTTCAATTGTCAGTACCATTCTCACTAGTTTCTTGATTCCACCACAGTTTAGGTACGAAGTTGTTACTTATCCTCAGATACATATGAGGCAGAAAGTGAGGCACGTCAAAGTTGTCCAAATACTTGGTTATGAGCTGCCTAACTCCAGAATTTAAGCAGTCAAGTCATTAAACAAATAGACTGATTTTTAGAAGTTACAATCTACCAAGTTTCATAAATCATTACTGACTTCAGTGGAGCTAAGATGTAAAGCTGGCACTTACACTACTATGTTAGGCATAGCATCCTGGCAAATTACACCACTGTTTTCTGCAATTCTAGGTATATTTAAAGAAAGTTGCTTGTTTTTGAAACAAAGAAAACGTGGTTGTTATAATGGAAAAAATCTTTATTATTAAATATATTTATACAACAGTTTTAAATCATAAATCAGTATGTTCTGGAATTCTGGTAGCACTCTGTTCTTCAAATACTCAGACTTATCGCTTTTTCCAGGTGAATTTCCGTCTGGCTCCCTCCTGACCAGGCTTTTTTCGTTCCTTCACACGTGGGTCATATGTTAGTAGTCCAGCTACAAAACACAGAAAAGCACCCATTTGTTTACAGGGGGGTTGGAACTAGATAATCTTAAAGTCCTTTCCAACCCTAACTATTCTATGATTCTATGATTCTATGAATATTAGATAAATTACATGTGAGGGATCCAAGACAGCCAATAACTTTGAATGTGAATTGGAACATCTAGAAGGATAAGGATTCACTATAAAACACAAGGAAATGAGTTTCAACAGATCCTCTAGCATTTTTACTTTTCTTCAGTAACTGAACTTTATGTTTTACTTTACAAACCAGTACAATCCCATGCTCTTTTATATCTATACTGCTTAAGCCTTTAGAGCAGTGGTGTCCAAACTCTCTGAGCATGCAACCCAGATATATGTGTATTTATTAACTTCTAAATTATACAGACTATCAAAATTCTAGTATTTTCTCCCTGTACTCCCACAGCGCACCTTGCACAACATCAGGATGCACACACCCCAATTTGGAGACCACTGCTTTAAAGTGCACTTAGTGTTTCCAAAGTATATTTGGTAGTGTCCAAAACATGTTCAGAATTATGCTGATTCGTTACAGATATCCAAACTCAATAGTGCCAGTTTACAGGAGTATTTTAGCAAGTCATACTTTGTCAGTAAGTCTTGTTGCAAAGATACTAGCATGAAGATAGCTTTACTTCCATGGATGGCAATAGAGTGAAAAAAATAATAGCTGTTCTGCCAGTAGTGCACACTGGTGTGTCTCCCTACAAGCCCAGAAAGAGCATAGTTAAAAGCTAAATGATGAGTATTACTGTACTTGCTGAAACAGTGTGGCATCCAATCACTGAGAAGCACCAAATACTGCAGTTACTCAAATAATTTCTATTTTCTCCCAGGTAGCTTGTAACCTCTAAATAAAGCAATAGAGGAAAGAAGCTCTTTCAGTCTGGTTAGTTGTGTGTAATAACTTTTTGCTCATTACTATCCCTTCAAAGCTAACCCTCTAGAATAAAACTTTTTAAACATCAGTAAGATGCAACTAATCAGCTAAAACAAAATACAATCTTACTACCTTATGGCTCAATAATGCCTGATCCAGATTTGTTATAGGGAACGCACATTCATGAGTTGCAATTCTATGTTTTGGCAATACAAACTGGTTAACAGACGTAAGAGGGGTCAATGAACAGATGGAAAGAATGTTCAAGAAGTCATCCAAAATGTACAAAAGGCTGCTATGAAACAAGTAAAAACAATTTATGAGTAAAAGAAGATTCCTCCATAAAATATACAAGGTTTCACTGGGATTATTTACTCAAATCTGCATTATCTAATCCTTAATGATCCTCGTATTAATTCCGTTAATTACCAGAGCACATTAAGAAATACTGACGTAATTTCAGTCCTACCTTGCCTCATGAATTCCACCTCCTTTTCTGTCACAAAGCTCCTTAAGGCTTTTGCAGAGGCTAAACGTATTGCTCCAGCCTGTGCTGATCTTCCTCCACCAGAGACTGTGCAAACCATATCATGTTTTCCAACTCTGTCAAGAAACTGGAAAGGGAACAACAACTGTTCTCTAAAAATAAAAATAAATAATAATAATAAAATATATACATGTATATAAAGTTACTTGCTATGTACATTTCTTATCATAATATATATAAAAACACAGTTAACTTTCAGGCAGAGATCCAGAAAGGCATTTGTATCTCTAATTTCCTATAATATCAACTAAATCAATGGGAAATCAGCAGCCAGAAACTGACAACAGTAAATATTTTAAGTTCAGTTTTACAACTAATTAGTGAAACAAAAGTATCTATAAATGCCAAGATCCTTCAGCTCCGGATATTAAAACTGAGCAATCTCTCACTTTCTTGAGCTCAGAAACCACAATATAAAATAAAAATAACGTAAGGGATAGAAACCTTTTATCAGCCTTATGAGAAGTCTTCTCTATATATTAGACTGTGCTCGTTTTCCAAAACCTGAAGCTTTACATGAAGTGTCTCACCTTGTTTGCTTCCACTATGTTACTGCATGCCACATACAATCTGCAAATCTCTCAGGAAACACTTAAAAGACATTGCTTACTAATTACTTATTTTTAAAATAAACTGCAGGCCACTTCTAAGGGGAACAAAATTTGAGGTACCCAAAAACCTGTGCTCTTGGTTTTTGCATCCCTTCAGAAAGGGAGAGAGAGCCAAGAAACACAGAGCAAGGCTTACCTATCAGTTCTTATGCTATTGACTCCTGAAAATTAGGAGGAAAAGCAAGACAGAAAAAAGAACAAAGCCTCAACTCTGGTGGAGCACAGCATCAAAAATATAATTGCATGGAATGATTTTTGCTCAATAGTTTAAGTACAGTAAGAATACAGAATTCCATAGTGCTCTCACCTGTCCTGCAGCACTGGGAAGTAATGCAAAACATCTATTCCATTCACTGTAACTTTTCCACTTCCATTGTCATACACTACTGCAGTAGCTCTTGCAGTTTTCCTTGCACCTTTAAAGGATTTAAATCAAATCTGTTACGAGGCTTCAATATTCCACAGAATGTCAAGCACCCAAGAAGTTAAGCAAATCTCAACACTTTCATATAGGACCAGCTGTTTCTTTTTGGATGCTGAGGTAACAACAACAAAAATTAACTGGAAGAAATAAATACAAGTGATACACAACTAGTTTTCAATATCTGCACTCAATGTCTATCAAGGGGGGTGGGGTGTGTGTGTTGGGAGGAGGTAAAAGCAACACTCTACCTCCCATAACTTCAGTAGGTCAGGACTTTTTCTGGACCTGGTGATGTCATGTATATGAAAATAAATAGCTTGTTGAACTCATGTTTACTGTAAGTACATTTTCTAGTAATATTAAAATACTTTATAAAAATCATAGGTACAGAAGTTTAAGGATATTCACAGGGGACAGGTTAACATTTTAATTATACTCATATAAGCAATGCCTATGCATCATTTAACATAGCTTCCTCAGAAATTACTACCTACAGTTAGTTCTCTAAGCGTATTAGCTTCAAGTTAAACAATGATAAATTCTCTGTGCTAAAGCCCAAGACCAATCCTCTGCAGTACAAAGGAAGGACTCATTCTGATAAAGGAATTATGAAAAAAAATTAGATGTTTTTCTCCATTTAGAAGGGTGATGGGACACAAGACTGTTCTTGAACTTAAATTCTTATGGCTTTTCTTAAATAAGATGGGTTGTATGTTTATCAAACTTCAATAACTACTGTTGTGAAGACACTATTGAAAAGCAGTGTGGATTAAACCCCAGATTTGCACTCTAGCCTTCTCCTTGTTGTTGCACCATCCTGAAGCCAACATAGCAAGTACAAAGCTCTCTAGCCATTTTGCCCTCAAATTCTCTGCAACTTTTTTTCTTATTCTCATCTGCTGTGTGCTGCTTAAGAATACACATCACCTCTAAGGCTCATCTTGAACATAGAGCATAGAATGTGTGCATATACATATGCTTTGTCCATCAAGTCAGATTTCCCTACACATGTTGTCGCTACATTACTTTTTCTAGGCAATCACTCATACCATATATCATTCTTGCCTCCACTAAAAACATAAGCAACCTATGTTTAGAGGATAGAAACCTTCACGGCTTTTCTGTAACATCACCTCTGTCTTGGCAATAACAATGACGAATTCCTGTCTCCATCCCATAGCTAGCTCTGGTCATCCACTTGTTAAAAAAATTTAGGAATTCCTTTTTTGCATCTTCATAGGCTGTAAATATCCAGATGCCTTCTTGGCATCTTCAAAGTTCTCCTTGACTGGACTGCATACCTAAGTCATGATACAGGTTACTTAGTAGACTAAGCATGCCACTTCTATGCCACTGTTACATCCATGTAATGTATAGTAACAATATAACAACACTGTTACATCCACAGAATTCTCCATATGTGTTTGTACTCTCCTAGTCCCTTGCTCTGTAAACTCAAGTCAACTCTTGCCAGAAATTAGTCCTTTTGTACCCTACAACACGCAGCACAACTGGGTCCTCTCTACAAAGGTACCACTGTACAGAAATACAGATAAAACTAACAGTTGATAGATTCTATGCTAAAAATTACCATGTGATAACTAGGTATTCCATACCATAATAAACAATTATACATGCAATACACACGTAAGCATATAAAATGAAGTACTGACACCTTCAGCAGCTTTGTACATACTAAAGAAGTGTGATGGGGAAAAAAATTCTGCATCATTACCAACCAACTTGAAATTATTACCTTCACCAGTGCTGAAGGCCACTCCTCGCTCATCATACTTCAAGGGCTCAATAACTACCTTTTGTAACTGCACTGGAACTTCTCTGGTAAACTTCTGTATATACTTCTCTTCGATGTCACCACATGGCAACATCATCAATTTTTGTAAGAGCTGAATAAACCTTGAATACTGAAGACAACAAGACTTCATTAAAAGATGCGAGTGTAATTACATTTGCTAAAATTTTCTATTTTTATATAATTGATCTTTCCTACTTCATTTTTATTGATGATTTCTGACAAGATGACACTTTTGCACCTACATGCTGATTTAAGAACAGCATGCATCATTTTCTGTGTGACTAAAGATACCTATTTCTTTCTTCAGGCAACAATGAAACTTCAATTCAAAGCATAACCAACCCCTTTGTGATACAAGATTACTGTATTAGAATAAAGTTCATGTCACTTTTGAAAAGAAAACATTGAGGGGGTCTTCATTCTTTTATTATTGTTTCATTAAAATGGCAAAAGGAAAAGATTTTCACCTCGTTTTCAGTAAGTTAGCATGTTCATTGACTTGGAAATAATTTTATTGCACTAAACTGAACCTCTTAAATGATTATATTTCATAATATATACAGGAAATACCTATCTATCTATCTTTGGCTGTTCAAGCTGAGTTACTTTAATGTTTATGATTTCCTTTAAAACTGAACAATCAAGCTATTTAAAAATTCAAGAGATACTTGACTTAAAGGGCAACCTCTTGAAATAAATTATCCTTTGCTACTGTGTGGTTCTCCTTCCCCCTTACACCCCCACTAAAGTTCTTCAACATGTGATTAAAGAGTAAACACCACTGTGTTAACCCATTTGTGCTAAAAGCCGGGATGTCCTGTTACAAAGTGTTACTGCAGGAGCACCAGACAGCTGCTCACTGGATACAAAGGTATGCAATAATCTAAAATGGATTTCTCATATAGATATCATTACCTTACTTTTGAAGTTACCTTTACTTACAAGCTGTTATTAAAAGTGTTTTTTCTTCTCTCCATTACCAAAGCCTCCTGCACAAAATTAATACTTTTCTGGTAACTGAGCAATAGCCCCTAAACTCTGACACCACTTAGAAAGCTGCTTCAGTCTAATGATATGACACAGATGTGCTAAAGCCTTTAAAGAACAGAAATACAAAAATATAAACATTTAAAATTTATAGAGGTTATAGATGCACAAAGCTTCCAGTTCACTTGCAGAGTGTGAAGGGAAAAAATAGAAATAGCTCTGATTTTGTTTAATCATGCAAACACCACAGAAAATTTTGTTGCAATGGCAAAATACAAGAATTTGAGCAGGTAGGATCTGTAGCTCATACAGAGACATTTCAAATATTTTTTTCTATAGCCTGAGGCTTTGTGGTTTTACATGCGACCAGTTAAAAAGCTCTGGGTTTGTTTTGGGAGGTTTTTGTTGGTTTGGTTTTGGGGTAGGGGGAGTAGCAGGGGTTTGGTTTTTTTTTGTTTTTTTGGGGTTATCTGGATTTTTTTTTTTTTGTGAGGTGCAGTGCAGTCTGCTTTTACAGCTGTAGAATGTACAAAAACTAAGCAGTGAAGAACATCAAACTGGTTGTACAACTAGACCAGTTCCTGGCACTCTAAGAGGAAAACCAGCTATTCCAAATGGAGGCGCTACTGAAAATACTGAAGTGGCTCACAGAAGAAGCAGTTACAAGACAGAGGAAGTCTCCTGGCTATACCAGGATGGAGAATTTACAACAATGATTTCTAACTAATGCTTACGGAGCACAATCTACTCAAGACCTTTTCACACTGCCCATAGACAAGGAAGCTACCACATGTTACTGCTCTGGATGACAAGTGAGCAAAGGGCATGTTTGCTGTTATTATGCTATTGTACAATGATGCTGTCCACAGGACAGAAGATACTGAAGAACTCTGTTTCTACGTGAGAAAATACTTGAGATGTTTCCAGAGATACATGTAAAGAAGGACTACAAATCTGGACAGTGATAGTTTGCAGGTCCCAAAAAACTGCAGAATCCTCCTCTCTCCCACCGTATATTTATACCAAGGAGAATATAACAAGATTACTGTATCAAACCATAGATCTGTGTAGCTCTGTATCTTGGTTTTGGTATTTTATTCTGGAGCCAATCAGTACGAAAAAGGACCCCTCATTTCTGCGCAGGTTTACCATTAGAGAAAACCACCATGTTTCCTATCTTGAACATTTACCCCTCCTCTATAATAAGCAACAGAGGTTTTAGCCCTGCTTTCAACCTGTAACTAGAATAAATGATTATTTATGTCTATTATAAAGTATTACCACACTCCTGATTATGTAATTAGATAACAAGGAAAAGTGCCCTAGTCCTCACATGTTACCAGGAGAAAATCTAAACTATGTTAGTTAACAATGGAAAATCCTTAATAGTTCTGTACTGCGCTAGGTAAAAACACAACACAGCTCACTTTTCTCGAAAACACAAACGTGACAGTGCTGCGAGCATATACAGACTTTATGAGAAAGAGGAGAATTCTTTTGAAGAGCACCTGCTTCTGCTCTGCACAGTACCTTTTCAGCATCCAAAAACGCACCCAGAGTTTGCATTTTTAAGGCACAAGCCTCCTTAAGATTAGAAAGATTAATTACTTACATCATTATCTGACAGTTTTTCTAACAACATTTCTTCCAATTCAATCTTAGTCAGCCATCTGCTACCAGCCAGGTTTCTGTTTAAAATATCACATACATTCTTCCTTTAATTAACCATGCAATTAGAGTTACATCACAAAGGACCACACATAAGTCAGTCTTTCAGAAATACATTTTTCAGTATAAATGAATACTGATCACATTCCTATAGTAAACATAAGAAAGCCAACACTGATTTTAAAAGATCTGTCTTTTGACAAGGAAGTAACTTCACACACTGAATTAACCACATGAAAATTAAGAGTATCAGTTATGCATTATTCATATTATTGAAGTCCAAGATTGAGCTAGAGTAATACTACAATAGTGAACAATCTTCCCCATAACTTGGGACTTAGTTTTAAAGGGCTGCTGCTATGAAAAGTTTGGCTTATAAGTGGCAAAGAACAAACTCAAAGGTAGAATGTTAAAAATCAGATTCTAAATTCATAGGATTTTGCCTCTGGTCTTTACTCTTCTGATCAATACAAAAATCTCCACTGGCATTAAGCATAGCCAAAGTACAACTGCAGCAGTGAAACACTGTATCCTGTCTACTGCCTAATCCTGACCTGCTCAGAAACTGCACTGATATCAAAAGCAGAAATTTTTAAGAATATAGCCTCATGGAGGTGCTAACACATATTAAAAACAATGCTTGAAATAAATCTTTAAGAAATACCTATGATACAAAGTGACCAACTAAACAGAACATGCTAAGATTATCAGCTAAATTTAAGGCAAAGCTGCAAATAGTTTCTTACCTCTTCAGGTTTTTTAGAAACAATCTTAATGAATATTTTCAGCAGCATTAAGGAAGCTGTGATTCAGAAAGCACTCCTTCTGAAGGTTGATTTTAAGTAGTACTTCTTCTGAAGTATATATTTTAATGCTTTTCTGAGTCAGGGCACAAGAAATGTTTATTTAGAAATGATGCTGGGTTTAACAATAATTTTAAAAAGCTTCCAATCCTGAGAGACTCAATTATATACTTACATTTACATATCACTACTTTTAGTGAAGTCAGTGAAATTTTTTACACGCGAAAAGCTGCAAATCTAAAGTACTTCAAGATCAGGTCCTAACCCTACATTTGGTAACGTAGAAAGAATCCACAATAGATCATTTTCTGGGGAAAGAGAAAAAAAAAAAAAATACCCCTTCCCACCAAGCCTTTACCTACACTTTAGAGATGAATTATCCAAACTAATCTCAGAGGAAGTACCATATCCAGTGCGGAAAACGTGTCTCAAAAATCCTTTAAATTCACTGAGCTTTTACAAACCTAACAGGGAAAAAAACTTTCATCTCTGACTGGCTTTAGGTCATTTTTCACATCAGTAAATCCACTGGCTGAGCTCTGTAAAGAGTCAGGTTATTTTTCAGCAGCATACATCAAGAAACTAAATTCATTTGTTTCCTTGTCTGCTCGGAAGCTAACATGAATCCAATCATTCTGTGGGTCATAGGACACTATTTATATCATGAAGAAACATGAACTTCTGTTACTTAAGCAACTGAAATAATCTCAGCAAACTAATCCTTTCTAACATGAATAACAAATGGCTGAAATTAAAAAATGATAAACCAACATGATGTGCAACTGGAACAGCACATAAATCTGGATAGAAATCACACAGCAAGAACAAAGACAAAAATAACTTGAATGGTGAAAAACTAACTATACAGAAAAGCCATAAATGCCCAAATCAAAACTTTGTAGTTGCATCCATTTCTTTTAAAGACTTCCTTATTTTAATATTCTAATACATCTTAAAATCCTTGCAAAAGACCCTCAAAATAGAAAATGAAGAACACAGCTTAAGAGAAGCAAACAGTTCTTAAAGCATACGCCAATTTCAAAGACAATGCTGACTGCACACACCAAGAAACAAACAACAGTAGCATCTCCCATAGCTGCTTCTGGTTGACATGTATTTTTTCTATCCATTGGCTAACTAGCTCAAAAGAGCTCCCTGTGCATACACAGAAGTTAAAGAAGATAAACTAAATTCAATCACTAATAATGGTGGTATTTAAACAACTCCTACCAAATAAACTTTTCTAAAATTACTACAGTTTTGATGATTTAGCTGTTCAAAGCCATTAGAAGAAAAACAGTGAGATTAAATATTCTGATACTCTTCAAGTTGAATATTGGTAAGTAAAAACATTCAAGAGCTGTTATAAAGAGCCACAGGCCTTAGGATTTTTCCAACAGATAAACAACTTCTTAGGTATTTTTAAAGGCCTCGTTTTTCTTACAAAGAAATTACCTCATTTTTCAAAACACTTTAATAAAGAAATAATTAGAAAACTTCATATACAAAAAAAAAAAAAAAAAGAATCCTGGATATAGTCACTTTTAAGTCAAAATTTTATATAGGAGAGAATATTGAAAAGAGCAGGAAGATATCAAAGAGCAAGAGAAATGGAGCAGGGGGAGGAGTGTGCCTATTGAAACAGTGAGAAGAAAGCACTGCACACAGACATACTACAGGTGAGGCTTTTCAACCTGAAATAACCATGCAAACATCAGACAAAGAATAGAGAGAAAGTCTGAAAATGTGCTTGTGAAATAAAAGGCAGGTAAGCGTGGCAACCCACAAGAAGTGCCAAAACAATATACTGAAGCATTTTAATCAATATTCAGTCTAACTGGAAACTTACTTCTTTTCCTTCTGAGGAGGAAAGTCTTGAGCTGTCAGTTCATCTTCATACTTCTGAACGTTCAGCAATTTTTCATATGTGTCCTAAAATGCATATCAAAGTAGTACTTAAATGCATTTTTTCATTAAATATTAAAATTTTATTATTTAAAACACATGCTTATGTGGTTTTACTCTCCAAGCACTTAAAAATGCAGGGGTCAGAAAACAAGCAGAGCTCTTGACAAAAAAAAGAATACAGCAAGTTAAATCTAAACCAGTAAAAATTTAGACAGTGTATATACAGTATTTTCATATGCAGGTAAAAATAATTAATTTTTAATTCAGCTATTTTTCAACAAATGCTCATATGCTTGTTGAAAAAGATTCTCACCTGTATACAGATTAGATGCATGTAATAGATATACTGCACAGTAATTTCATCAGTGCATCTACAGTTTAACTTCCTTAAAATACTGACAAGGTTTAATTTAGAGTTTTGTAAATGTAGAGTGTGAGCTTTATTGGTGGTCTGTATCAGTCAAAACTCCTTCTTCCTCAGGCATACCAATAGGGACACACAAAGTTGTATATTTACCATAATCAGAATTTTTGTTCTTTCAAATGTTACAGTTACATTTATTCTGGATTTTTATTACCTTTTTCCCTTCAAAATCCTTAACTATGCTATTATTTTCAAACAGTGCGGTGACAGCCATTTACCACTTCAGAAAAACAAAAGGAAAAAATACTCCAGAAATTCACGCTGAAAATATCACAGAACACATTTTTAATTAAGTATTTTCAGGTGTTTTTCCCAGTTAAGAAACTTTCAGAGACTACCTGCTTCCGAAATACAACATCTAATACTCTGAACTACAGCAGTGATTCAAATCGCAAGCTTAACACAAGTATTTGGAGAAATAATTTTAAGTGAAATTGAAACAAAACAGGAGAGCTGTACTACAGCGAAGTACTTATTTGTCAAATAATTTATTTCTGTTAACAAATGAAAAATAGAGAGCTTATTATCACTATCACATACCTTATTAATATAATGATTAATAAGCAAATACTGGCAAATACTGGACACACTATGGTGCAATAATTAGAAAAGACAAGAAAGAATTGTTAAGGTTTTTTTTTCTTTGTATTACTTACAAAAAGCAGTAAAAGAAGAAACATTACCTCAGAAGTTAATCAATGAAACATTAGATCTTAATATAATACTGGGATGTGCAACAGGATTCAATGACATTCCTGCATCAGTTTACATTTAAAAAGGAAAAGCCAAGACAAAACTCCCTTGCTTAGTTATAAACACCTACTGTTCAAGCTGATTTATCCACTAATATAATAATACACCCGCACATAGACTAAAAATATTTGTACTGTAAGTGTATGAACTGAGAACAGATTGGTATCTGAGCTGCACTCAAAGCATTTAAATAAGAGCAACTCACTGAATTCTTTGATACTGGTCATTGGTAACATTTTTAACAGCACAGTGGAACAAAAAGACTTTCTGAGTAACTACAGGATAAAATCTCGAAACACAAAACTGTCTACATTTGAGACAGCCTCTCATCATAGTAACATGCCTTTCAGAAATCTTTTGTATAGAGATAACTCTATCAGATAGAAACTCCGTAAATTTTTCAACTTAGAAAAAGTCCATCTTCAAACACAGGAAACATATGAGTACAAGAAATCGTACTTTCAAATACTTCCAAAACTCATAAATAATCTGTAGATCTCTAAGACAACACGAAAACTGCACCATCACTGTGGGCAAGATGCATGTCACATCACTAATGAACTTAACGTCTCCATTCAGAGCTGACTATTAGGCTGCAAAAACTACTGCCAATCCATTAGAAGCACAAACATGATTTGGGTTAGAGGGCAAGAGATGTGCCTGACACCAGGCAACTTTTAGGTAGCTACAGTTAGACATGAGAAAGAATCAGTATGGAAGGTTCTAGTTGGGACAGTAGAGGAAGGGAAGGGGAAAGAGTGCTATGGCTGTGCCTCAGTTGCTTGAATACGCTTAGAGATTCCTCCAAGCTCCATGAGTTTCTGCATTTGGGAGCAGTCAAACCAGGCATGAAGACAGCATTCTGCTGTTAGATGATCAGAAGAGGAACTGGGTTACTAGGTCTTATGTATATGGAAGTTTTTCACTTTGGTGCTAGTCTCCCAGCTTACCTCTTGCCTTTGTAAGCCACTGAGTGCCACCTTCCTAACTGGCAAAAGCAGTCTGCAGCCTCAAATAGCCACCACCTTCACTACTCTCCAGCAGATACATTTATGTACTGGAATGGTCAGCAGAAAAATACGTGAACCAGGAGCTCAATAAGAACCACAGCTGTTCTTTAAAAAAGGGTGGGAAGCAGGAATCACAATTGTCACCACCTTGGGACAGACTGACTATAGTCACAATTGCTTCTAAACAGCAGCTGAAGGATTTTCAGGTAAGGATTTTGTCATCATACTCAGAAACCACCAATAAACATAGGCAAATAAATTGAGATATGGGTTGCCATCCACAAGTTTTTGGCCTCAGAAATTTGTTGTTAAAATGAAAAAGCAAGCTTCACAACAGCTGGAACAAGATTTTCCTGAAGACCCTCCCTACGTATTCCCAAAGAATATCAACACTCCACAATCCACTTAAGTTCCAAGAATGTGCACTTCTAAGAATTACAATGACCTCTTTCAACTGCCCTTGTTAAATTACAGTAATTACGTCCATTCCTACAGAAAACCTTTTACACAGGAAATTAAGTCAAATACATTAAAAAGTAGTATTTTAAAATACTTCCAAGTGTAAGAAAACCACTAAATGTAATTTCCTGCATGTTTCTGGCACTGAAAGTGGACCTGCATCTCTTACGAAATAGAATTCTGGCCTGAAGTATTAATAAAAAAATACTAATGCATGCATTCAATCCCTTTATACAGATGAAGTCAACAGCCTAAAAGGACCACTCATGTGTGAAGCAAAGTATGTTGGATGAGCCTTTGCAAAATTAGGAATCACATGTAATGCCTAATAATTTATCTGACAAATCTTCACTTCCCAATGGCTAAAGAAAGCTTCTGAAGACACACTTGCTTTTTCAAAGCTGACAGGTGAAGATTTTACTAATCACTTTAGAATTCAATAGTCCAATTTATGAATGTACACATCTGTGTGCCTTGTAAACTCAGTTATTACACAATCAAAATAGCTGATTTTACAAGATTACTTATATACTGAAATGCTTCCATTTATAATAGCGAGATCAAATTTCACATACCTAGAAGGATACTTTCTCAAAATAAAATCTTATTTTACTGTGCATTAAAAAAAAAAAACAAAAACCAAAAACACACACAAAAAAAATCCCTGAAGAAATCAGCAAATGAAACCCTAGGAAGATAAGACTTTTTATTATTAAAAAAAAATTTCAACATTTTGGTTAAAATATGCTGCAGATGATATTTTATATTAATTTGCCTTTTTCTTTTCTTATGTGGTTTTAACTTCACGTACTTCGGGAGTTTTTAGTTGTTTGTTTTTTTGTGGGGTTGTTTGTTTTTTGGGTTTTTTGTTGTTTTTTTTTTTTTTTAAGACTTAAAATGTTTTGCTGTTAGAATATTTGCCTATGATTAACCTTTGATATTTCCAAGAAAGTATAAGAAACACTATTACATAAAATTACTACTTTGTTAGACAAAATGGTATTCAGAAACCACTTTGTCTTGCTCTGCACATTAGAAATAAATGACTCTGGGAAGCTCTTAAGTTAAATGATGATCAAATACAATATCAAACATTTGTGAAATGGTGTTTCATGCAATAAACACTATTTTGTGTATCGAGAAAAATAAATTGTCCTTTTCCCTGCAGCTAAACTTTATTCAACAGGCAGAACAAAGACAACAATGGAGGATAAAGAAAATATTCTGTATGAAAATTCATTTAATAGTCAAGGCATAACAACACATATATCGGTGGATATAATACATGCAAATATACCCAGTTTATTTTTAGTAAGTGTATAATATTATTTATTAGCATTAATTAAACAAATAATGCTGCGATCAGTTATATTACTAGCAATTCATAAAATTCAAGTTCCACATGAGTCTATGCAGTAATTAATGGCATACAAATTTAAGCTAAGTATTATGTTTATCCGATTTATTAGACTTAATATAGCAATTTAAAAGACATCCTCAAATGGGATTGATTACTTACACTACACTGTATTAATATACACCCCCTTTTTTTCCCTAGCCAAATTAATTAGCATTGAGACTTAAAAATACATTTTGTTAAACACACATTAGTCTAGTAAAAAGTTAAAACAATGTTGGGAATTTCATGCAGATTTCAGCTTTCATTTGGCTGACTAAAAAGAAAAAAAAAAAAAAGCCCTGTTAACCTCACTTAACGGATTTAGATTAATAAAAGCCTATTTAATGAAAAAGTTCAGAAACAGTAGAACACTCAAGTATCCTATACTAATGAAAAATGCATTTGTCAAACCCATTTGTTTGAAGGTGGTTGCCATACTGTTATAAAAAAGATGCACACTATTCTTTTAGAGATTTCCAAGGCAAGCTTGCATACTCTAACTGCTAGGAAGAGCTAAAAATAAACTCGTGCTCCTTGTAAAATTGTAATTTCTTCATTATGATGGAATGCAACAAAACATCTTGCCCTTGGGTTGCTCTGTTTCAGCCAAAACAAATGCAAATGGCTTGTCAGATGACAGCTGTTTGATAAGGCTCCTCTACAAGACCTGCATGCTTTACTTTTTTTCCGTGAAACTTGGGATGAAAGGCAGAAGGCAGGAAGAGAATTAATGTAGCATACAGTCTAAAGGCAATGCTACAACCGTGATTAAGTAGAAAAGTTAAAAGGCACAGATTTTCCACAGCCTTGCTGCGTGCAACCCATCCGTGTAACAAGTTGACAGGCCTAGCGCGTCAGCTCCATCATCCTCTCCGACAGCTAAAACGCAGCATTGCATCCCTTTTCAGAGAAAATTTGCGTCTGCACCATGAAGCGTTGTACATTATTTCTTAGCACTGCAGGGGGCTCAAGTCCATATGGAACCTTCACAAATATTACCACAGATCAAACCAGCGGCGTTTCGAGGCAGATTTGACATACCTATTTAAATGAACAGCAGGGGTCCTCGGGCTGCCTCAGGCTGTGCAGGAGAAAACCTCTGTGGAAAGCCTATGCTGCAGCTCCATTACTCAGCAAAGACACACTCTACATTTATCATTCATTTCATTTCTGCCAGGGCAAGAAGCTCATTTGCCCAAGGTCAACAACAAAAAAAAGGGGGGGGGGGGGTTGTCTGAGGGACTGGGGGGGTTGTGTTTTATTCTCCCAAAGAAATAAATGTACCTGACAAGTGGGGATTTTGTCCTTTGGGTAGGCAGAATGCAAATAAATATCAGATAATTCCAGTAAAAACATGACACCCAGTAAAGCTGTGCTATGAATTTGAGAACATGGAGCTTATTTTTTTGACAACAGACTTGCCACAGAACTAACTTTCTAAGACTATCTAATGAGAAAACAAAATCTGACATGATTGTCCAATTAAATCTTTCTGCATACGTTATAAATGCTTTTGTCTTCTCTATATATATGAAAGAAACATGCACATCTTTCTATAAACTCTTCGGAAGAGAGAGAAAACACTGGCATCGTTGATAGTCATAGATATGAAGTGTCTGTTCATCATCCACATAAAGACTCAGGGTCTAGTGATGTTCTATTAGTTACAGCTTTTTCATATAGGTAAACAGATGCAGATCCTTTACTTCTGGAACCATACTAATCAGAAAAAGCCTTAAGTTTGCATGAATGGAAGAGTCTTAGAAAAATCAATTAAGCAGTTTAAATGCAAATTTGCTTCACACTGAATGTCAGCACAAATAGCATTTCCTACAGCTTTGCCCTTCAAGGGAGGAAAAAAAAAAAAAACAAAAAACAAACAAACACAAAAACAAACCCACAAACTAAACCAAACTATTTTCTGCTCTATGCTGAATTTTCCTAAAACTAGACATTTTGGTTGCATATGCATTCGTCACTGCTAACCAGATACCGCCTACAAGAAAGCATGTGGACTACTCAAACCTAGTTCACAGCTAGAACTGTAAAATAAACCAAAAATTAACAGTGAGAACTATTATGCAGTCTGCCCTCTTAAGTGTGATATAAAAACGCCCCTAATAATGGATATTGTGACATAAAAATATACATTTCATAATTTAGCTTGAGTGATGATATTAAGGCCTACTGCAAAAACATAAGTAAACTCAGGAGCTCCTGATACGCATCTCTACAGTAACACATACTTGACTGGGATCTCACATTACTTATCACAGATTATAACATACTTACATGCATTAATGAATAATACGCCTGCTTGCCAGTATAAAAGAGAAAGTGAAACGGTCGGCCATCTTCTCCCCACTGGATTTCTAATGAAAAGCAAGATTAGATAAGAAAGCAATATACACTCACTAAATAAAATCCTCTGTATTTAACTGCAGTTATAAACCTCTTTCATAATATCTATTTTTAAATATCAGAGAATAAAGACATTTTACGGGTGCTCAACCTGTCTGGAAATCTAATGATTTAGACTAGCTTGTTAAAAAACCAACCTCCATCTGTGATTATAAACCAAATTTAATATAATGCTTCTAAGTTCCGTTTACCACGAGGGAACCCCTCATGTACATCCTAAATAAACTTTTAAAGACCGCATAGTTGGTATTACAGATAGAATTATCCATTTTAGGATAGGAAGAAATACAAATTAAGAGACAACTGAAATCTACATAATGACTGTGAAAGATTAACAGCTCTAGAAAAATGTTGCTTTAGACCCAGAGCAAATTCTTTGTTAGTATAATACTTTTAAACTAAACCAAGTATTCATACAATTGCCTTTTGCTGGTAACACAACTGTATCAGAACTGGGTGATTTTAGGACTTTTTCATGTTGATACGCTTGGAATATGTAAATATGAAGATCGATCCTATAGATTGCATAATTCATTCAGCAAGAAAAAGTATGTTGCGTATAATTCAGCACATCCAGTTTATTTTGTTAATTAAAAAAAAAAGTCTTATTTAAGGAAAAAAAAAATCAAAATTGACTTGCAGGGGAAAAAAAATTAAAAAGACAGTTTCCTGTTAAAGTGACAAAAATAACCTGAGAGCTCTTTACAAACTGAAATGTAGAGAAAGTCCTAGCCACTTTACCAAGTAAAGTTCAAATGAAGCTATAAAGACTCCAAGAACCATGATATGTATTGCATTATAATGTTAAAACATAATACATTAGAAGCCAAATGCAAAGATGCAAAACTTACTAGAATAGAAGGTATACAAGAGGCTTTTATCCACATGTACTAGTAGTGGAATATGTGAATTTCCATGTATGCAGCAAAATAGACTTTCCATTGAAATTACTGTTCAGGTAATATTCTGAAGTATAAATCTACATTTTTCTACTTTAAAGTTACTAAAGATGTAATGCATAGACAAGACAAAGGTGCCTTAAGATAAACACTTAATCCCAAGTGTTATTTTTAAATATAAATACAAACACACACATTAATACTAATTAGTCCTTACACTCCTCAGGACACAGCTAGGATTTCAAAGAATTCTTTAGTCCTGAGAACACAGACAATAGTAGTTTAGTTTTGCTGTAAAACAGCCCTCGGATTTTTGAAATTGCATAATGACTAACTCCCTCCTACCTTTTTGCTTCCTACTTTTCACTTCACAATACTATGAAATTATAAAATAATGTATGACACCATTTGAAATCTGAAATTCAAAAATTTCAGATAACTTAGCTTTCTAAAAGACACACAAAGCCTCAAAAATATCAAGTATCAATTAATTCCACAAACAGGAAAAGGACAGTGCCAAGATTTCTACTGATAATCAGATGTGTCCATTTGAGACTTCACAGTTCCGTGAATGTAGAATTTCACACCCATGCTACTAGTTCATACTAAACATGAATAAAAAGTGGCCAACAGGTTTTGACATAGCTTTATGTCAAATTAATTTGGCAGTTTCAGTGAAATTCTCACTGACCAACACACTAGCATATCACTGACAACTGGGACTTCAAACGGCATATATGAAGCAAGACCAAAGACAGTGTAGAGTTAAAAGTTTCAGGTCAAGGCTGAGGCATGACTTGGGAGCGTTTTCACTCTCCCCTTCTCTCAATTGGCAACTTCAAAGCTGTAATTTCTAAGCTTTTAGAGCAATGAAGTTACTAGGAAAACTTTGGTTTAAAATAGTATTAATGAATATTTTATGCCTGTGATAGACAGCTCTGACAAAAAGCTACTGGATTCAACAAAAGGTTTTCCCATGACTTCAACAAATTCTGCACGTCATCCTACCTATTGTTTATTTTATACAACAAAAAACATTTATCTATAGTCAGTTAACAAGATATCTGAAAAAATACTGGTACTCCAGAATCTAGCAGTACTTTTTATCCAGAAATCTGAAGTATCAGATCAGGCTTTTGCTGCTTGTGTCTTAGCAGTTATTAGGAACATTGGAAAAAAAGTAAATCTGTGAAAATAAGAAATGATACATATGCAAAAATTCTAAGTAATAACAAAAAAAAAAAAAAAAAACACAACAAACTATTAACACTTACTCCTCTGCTCCGGAAAAATTTCAGTAGGATGCTGCGAACAAACAAATAAACATCAGCAAAAGGGAAAAGTTACTTAAAATCATGCTACAGTTATTGAAAAATGTAACCAGAAAAATCCTACCTTCATCATTGGCCTGGCTCGTTTGTCAAATAAGCCAGAAGGGAAGAGATAGGTAATAGCTCTCTGAAAACAAAAAAAGAGAGATCATATATGTAATTTTTTTTTTCCACAAAAAGCATCATCAAAATATTTCCTAGGTACTTTCCCATAGAAAAAAAAAAAAAAAAAACAGCATAACTTTTGTAAGAGTAGGCAAGAAAACCAGTTAGAAAGAATGACATACATGCGCTGTGTTGAAAAGCACATCATTTCCATAGGAATCCTCAGGAAAAGTTAAAACACATTCTGAAGTCTGCACTCCACTCTACCAGAATAAGTGAATTTTCTTCTTCAGTTTAGTTTTTCTGGTATGCATTTACCATAACTTACCAGAACTACTCTACTGCAAAGACCACCTTTATACACACAGCGATTTTCCCCAAAAATTTCAAGTGCTGCAACTTCTAGAGGAAATCACAACATTTATCTTTCTGAAAATATGTTAACAGACCAAGCATGGAAATTTTACTTAAAGCAACTGGACAAAGCAAAGTTTTATACACTTAGAATCCCGTTTTCTACACAGTTTTCTCTACAAGTCCAAAAGCAGTGGTTGTAGTGGCAGAAGACGACATTTTACAGAGCTTAAATCAGCATTTTATTAACCACTGATTTTGGAAATTGCTGCACATCACTACAATCGTTGTTGAACTTCTGCTCAGAAGACAGACTTACATGACATCTTTCTTCTACTTAAATACTGACAGGTTTGCTAAAGCAATTCAGAAAAACATAAGACATTCATTACATGCTCATTGTTTACCACTTTTTTCACAAAGTATATAATTTGCTTTTACTTAACACGTATCTATTACTATTTATGTGATGTACAAAGTTAGTAGTATTTATCCAACAAATAAAATAGGTATACCAACATTCCACATCCATTTCTGTTCAACATCAACTTATGTGCCCTCTGCAACATAACTAAAACATGATTAAAAAAACCCAAAAGTATGCATTTATGAGAGCTGTTTATTTCCATTTGTTTTTAAAAACAAAACAGAAAGCTAGCCATCAAAAACCCCCAAAGGCAAGGGTCTGGCAAGAGTAGCCAACTTCAGACAGTAAGCAGAAGTGCTTAACAGAAATCTTGTGCTTGTACAGTAATAGTGACTAACTGAATAAAGCTCCGTGGCAGTGGTCTTGTTTATGTTTCCATTAGACAGTATAGGAAAGTAGAATTATAATAATATCAGAGTTTAAAATCTTAAAAAGAATGGCTCTTTGTTGGTTAGGTTACCTTAGGGCTGTAGCTTGCTGATATTTTTTTCCATGGACATGGAGTCGCTTGCCAGTGCTTCAACTGATTTAATATGCATGTAGTGTAAAAAGACCTAACCTATTACTTCCATTAATCCCCTACTGGCAATCTGAACAGAAATTTTGAGAATTCCGAAGCAAACAAAAGGCTTAACTTGATTTTATGAAATGGTAATTCTGTTTCTCTTAGTGACTACTGTATTCCCATTTGTTAGTCAATGGGCATTTTATGCATACACACAGTAGGTGAACATCTATTTATGAAGAAATGGGGATTAATTATGGTGACAATAGAGAAATCAGCTGTGAGCCAAATGATGTTAAATAAACACCTTATATAATACATTAACAGAATTTATTACAGGATACTGAGACTGACTGTGTGTGTACTTAAGACATAGTCTTTATACAAGCATTTCCAGAATCTCTATCAAAACAGCTACTGTAACTATGACACCTTAATAAATGCCAAATATAACAATTTAACATTTATAATGAATAGAGTGGCTGCAATTGGAGACCTTCTACTTCTAGGAAGTGTATTTTACATTGCCCGAGTGTATACCGGTGTCTTTGACACCAAAGCATAAACAAACCCTGCATTAAGAAATCTTACCATCTACTTTCAGCTTTCCATACAACCAGCCAAAGAGTAGTTCACTTTGTAAATTCACTTGCTGTTCTGGAATAAAAAGAAAGCAAGTCCTCCTGCCTTCTCCCTTTTTATGGAACTCTAATCAAGAAAGGGGTATTTATCTTTACCTCCCATTAGGAACTATGCTGGAATGGAACAGATTCCAGTTCAACTTTGTTCAGAAATTTCTCCTTAATTTTAAATAGCTGTGCCCTCAGGCTGTACTTCTAGCAAATACATAGCATATCAGTCAGCCTCTCGGAAACTTCATGTATAGAAGCTGATTTTCGCCCATGCAAATGCTTGCTTTGTAGAAAGAGAGCATTTCGGAAAAACCTGTAATTCTCAACACTCATGTGTACTAGCAATAAAATAAGATGGTGGAATGGCATCCTTAGGAATGGCATCAGAATTAGTCTCTCCAAACTGCAGCTGGAGCACATAAATAACCATGAAATATTTTCCTGAAATCTTTTGACAATGCCTTCAGATTTGGATCACAAGCTTCCTTTCAGGAATCTCCATGTCTCAAGTCAAAATTCCGTATAAAATTAACTGCACATTCTGCATTTTCCTGAACATACAAGAAGCAGGTGAATAACCCTCTTAAAACTTTATAATCAAGGTTTTAAATGGTAGCAGTAAAATTCCCAAGAAGCCTTTTAGGTTTAGCTGAAGTACTCCATTCCAGGAGTGGTTTTCAGCTTAAGGGTCATGGCCCATATCCTCCTTCTAGGGCTTAATTTGACTTGAACTCTTGATAAAAAAGGAAATGTCATGCTGAATATAATCAAGAACTACGCTCTTCATTTCAACTATGCAAGACTCATTCACCCTACTCTAGCCTCCACAGGTTCAGGACTGCTACTTCACAATTCTATTCGTTAAATCACATTGTTTCCACTGTCTTTGGAAATAAAACACAATCTCCAAAAAAACAAAAACATCCATAATTACTTTCATCAGAAGCCCAATTAAAAATCCTGATACCTAATGCTACAACAGCGTTTCCAAAAATCATTACACAAACTACTGGAAAAAGGCAAAAAGGGTACAGCCTGCTTCTGCTATGAGTTACTAAAAAAAAAAAACAATAGCCATTTCCTTTTGGGATTTAAAAGTGTGTGTTTTTAAACTCTTAATAGGAATCTACAAGGAGGGGAAAGGGGACCAGAAATTCAGTCACACCTTTAAAAATAGCAGAGTAATGAATACATGTTAGTAACAACAGTATACTTCAGATATTTCTTATACTGTGCTGGTGAATTTAACATTCCTGTAACAAATTGAAAGGAATCCTATTATGTCCTCACTTGTTGAGGAATGGACTGAGTCTATACACTGCCCACAGGACCACAATGTCTTTCACCTGCAGCTGTAAGTTTGAATTCAAGCCAGTCTGAATAATGAGAACAAGCTTCCATCCCTATTAAATAAATATATATCTGGCAGTGCTTCAAACATGCAAACCAAATTCATTAAATAATTTTTCCAGCACTGCATATTGCACATTCTGACTTCTGATTCTCCTTCCATTCCTACCTATCTGCAAGCCAAGAAGTTTTGTTCATTCACTTCTTCAAACATCAGACTAACTGAATCAAACAAGTTCAATGAGGGTTATTTTTTATTATTATTATTTAAGTCTTGAGAAATTAAGAATTCAATACTTTAATTCAAATAGAGTTGACTGAGTCATCCTGGGATAGGGGAAGGAGACTGAAACAGTTCAGTTCTTAAATAATCTGCCACAAGGAGGAGAGGTTTGGCAGGGCAAATCAATCTTCCCAAGTGTCTTCCCATACTTTTGTTGAATATACAGCTCAAAACAATCCACTAATTTTCACTGCTTGAGTCATGTGCAAAGATAGTTATCTAAGTAACACAGAATCATAGAATACTTAGGGTTGGAAAGGACCTTAAGATCATCTAGTTCCAACCCCCCTGCCATGGGTAACATCCAGCAAGAAAAGGTATTTTGTAGAGAACATGAAAAGAAAGAAAAATAAAAAAAAAAAAACCAATAAAAAAAAAAAAAAAAATAAAACCTCTACCCGGGGGTTCCCTTGCAACAGCATCCTTTTTGGAAGGGGACTCAAGAACCCAGCTCATTCTTTTTTAAATATACACGAAACTTTAATCATCAAAACACTGAAGCGAGAAGTGACACTTTACACCATCACGCTTAATGAAACACCTGAGCAATAGCTGTTTCAGCTTCTTCTCCTCCTCAACTTGATCACATAAGAGCCACTTTTCTTCTTAAACCTTGCCTCTTGAATCACATTATTTAGCCTCTGTACTTCAGCATTTCTCAGACTGAGATGTTTGCTTGAACAGCTGTTTGCCTTTCTAACCACACTAGCAGTATACTTTAAAACTTTTCAGCATTCAAAATCCAGATATTTGAGGCAGAAACAGGAGTGAGAGAAAGAATGGGACACGAAATGTTAACTCTGAAATGGATTTATTTAACAAAGGTTAAAAAAAAATCCATGACACACCTAAGTTTGCCTTATGAAGCAAAAATTCTTCTCTAACAGTTAACTCTAACATTTACTGAAACCATTCAATTATTTGTCACTTGATCTGAGTTCTGTTTTGGACAGAAAGAAATTTCAACTTCACAGTGATACATCATTTTAAACCCATCACTTGAGGAAATAAGAAATGCTAGCATTACATGAAAAAAAAATCACCTTTTTTATTACATTATTTTTATACTAACTACAAATCTAAAACAAAAATTACCATCTTGTCTTGAGCTTGCAGATCACAAAAATACCAAAAACCTGCTGAAAGAAACAGTCATTATTCCCATCTTCATTTCAACTTTTCAAAACCCTGGTCAACATAAAAAAGGACCTAAAAGAAAAAAATACAGCAGTCACCAATTCAGATGGACTTTGAAACAGAAGAAAATACTTATGTAGAGTTTGGCTCCACTGGGAAACAAAAATGTTGAAAAGAGCATTCTAGCTTCAACGATTTAAAATAATCCAGTATTTCTTGTAAGGACAATGCTGGACAACACACTTCTTGCAGGTATGCATTTTTGTCCTGAATAATGTTTCTGACATTTCACATATGCCAATATTCATTCATTTCTAACACTGTATTACTACAACTTGAATGTTGTTCAGAAATCAGACATGTTGAACCACTTTTAAAAGCAACTGAACACAACCTATTTTTTATTGAAGTCTTCATTCCTTAAACAAAACTATACCCTATGAGGAATGAAGTTTTTCCACATTTAACATTTTCATAGTTAACAACTTTACTAATAGTTTTGCAACAATATATATGCTAGTGAAGATAAACATGTATTTTAGATTGAAATTATTCCATCTGCTTGACAACAATTATTAAGTCACAGGGCAGACAACAAGAGAAAAAGAGCACAGATCTCTTGCTTTTGAGTTTTACTAACTCTTATGTGGAAAGAGTATTGCTCTATGATGAGCTCACAGCTGGGAAAGCATTTACTGACTGCATAAAAATGAATAATAAATATACTGGGATATAAATAGGTCATGAAGATTAAGATGCTTTTCGTGTATTAATCTTACTTCAATTTCTGGGCTTTAAAGTAGAACAGAACTGACACTGGAAAATGAAGGTGGGCTATTTACTATAACCATAAGTTAAAGTTAAATCACAAAATAAAAGGATTACAGACTCATCTGGGGAAAAGCACCAGGTCAGGACTGTAATCTCTATTAATTAGGTATCCCAGCTGGGCAGTGGGTATGCAGCTGTTAACTTGATCAATGACTTACCTAAATGTCATCTCTACTGATTCAGTTATAAATTACCAGCAAGTGAGACTAATGTACAGGTGCTAATTTATTTAAACTGTTCTCTGCAGTTCTACATAGCTTTATAAACTGCATCTGGCACCTAATGTTAGCTGTCAGTTGTACTTAGACATGCCTGTCCTAACGACTCTGTTCATTAGAAATGAGCACAAATTATGAAATATTGTGAAAAATGATACATCAAATGGAATGGGGAAAGCAAATCAATTAGAAAAACTTCATAGCACATATTCACACATAGGAGAATAAAACATCCTAGCTTCAGAGTGAGGTCTAGAATACCAATTAAAAAGCAATTGGTAGACTTCTGCAGAGTTATATATCAATCTGCTGGATTTTTTTTTTTTCTCCTCCAGAAATACAGTTGTAATGCACAGCTTAACTTTTCATTCCTAAATAAAAGTATCGGTATGAGGCGATTCTGCTTCCACAACATCCAAAAGGATTAGCAAGTAAGACAACTTATTTTCCTGCTTAAAACTTCACAAGGTTTAGCTTTTACTAAGCTATACCTAAAACTCCAGTGAAGAACAGAATCCTGTGATGTCTACTTTAGAAATACACTGCACAGGCTGATTAAGAGCAGAAGACATGGAGGTATATAAGCACTCATCAGAAAGAATTATTACTATGAAATGTAAAGTTTGAAGATTCTCCTGCCAGCGCTTAAGCAGCTTTTATATTTTTATAACAGAAATTTAATTATGCATAGCAGACACTATTACACACACTAATTATTTTCCAACACCTGATAGAACGCGAAGAAATTAAGTATGTACCATAGATACTTGGTAACACCAAAAAGAACACTACTTTTTTTGACTCCAATTCTTTGTCTTTTCAGAAATAGAGTGCAAAGCAGTCCCATACCTGTCACCTGCACTGCATTTGTAAAAACGTGTTTCTAGAATGTACCTGCTTTCTCAAATGATACAGCTCAGTTTATTTTTTGCAAACTATCAGATTAGTGGATTCACAAAGAAGAAATCACTACTTAGATCTGGTCATTTTCAATTTCTTGCAATATTGTAAGCCATCTGCAAGCCTTCCCCCTAGACCCTATCAAGGAGGGAAGCCAGACTGCAGACTGACGCATTCTCCTACTATTAGCTTTTTGGGCAAGCAAGCAGAACTATTAGCAGCAGCATCGTACTGTACTACCATGGGAAGTATTCTGGTGGCAGCTCTGTGCATTAATACGAGAAAGTAACTCAAAAAGATAAATATCATTAAAGGTAAGAAAAGAACATCTGAAAAACACAGGAAAAGAAACTTCTATAGGCTGTACAGAAATAACAAAGCCAATGTAAAGAAACAGGCTGCTATTACTGCTGACCCAAGTGCTTTGATGAATACTTTTACTGCTGACAGGACCTTATCAATTCTACACCAAGACTGTAATAGTCTCTGCATTGGCATTTCTCTGTAGAAGAGAAAAGTGACATCTACAATTCTGAATGAAACTAGCTGCAGTATTAGAGCAAAACTTTGTACTCATAAAGCTTGATTTCCTATAGATTTGTGACTTGAAGTCAAGCTTCCCTCGTGGATTTTCTGGTATCTGATAAAACTCAAGTGTCATTTCAGCCTTTTTCTCAGCAGGTCATTAACTGTGTGTCTCTACTGTGTATTTTTGGAGAAGTTTTCAAAACTTACTTTTGAAGCCTGTCAAATGCATTTGAAATCAGCCTATATCACCACTTATAGACTTAGTTCTTTCTTGGCACATGCATGCTGTCAAGACCTCTTGTGTGGACACAGCTATGCTGACAGAATCTTGCCACTGAGAGAGGCAAGAAACTCCTCACCTTGAAAAAGCTAAACCACACACACCTCTCCTACCATATTACTATGTCTACCCCAAGGGCCCTGCTGATATACTGTGCTGCCATGGCTATAGTAACAGTGCTGCTGCTGTACAGAGAAAGCTTCAGCCATGAGACTTCACACAGCTTCACCCAAGAGTGAAAGTCATCAAATGACATTTCTCCTCCCTACCTCTGATGTGTGATAAAACAAGACAGAAGTGAAGATCAGGTGGGACATAAATTCAAAAAATCTATGCAACAAAACATTTTTCTAAGCTAAAGGGAGCATATCTATACATGAGCCTAAATGACACAGAGAAAGAGGAGGCCACCCATCCATCAGTTGTCAGAAGGAATGGCAGTAAAATAGTATGTTTGCAACTACTGATACAAATTTAAATTCATGTCTATATTAATCTCTAAGCTAAACCAGAGTGTTAGTTGTAAAACATCCTATAAAATTTAATTTGCATTACCACAACTACAGTATCATACAAGCAAACCTGACCTAAATATACACAGCAGGTCAAATTGCAGGTAAATGTTTCAAAGTGTACTTTGTAAACCTTTACAGTGCCTTTTATAACCTCAGATCAAGGGTATTATCCATTAGTACTTTCAAAAAGTACCTACTGTGCTTTAGCAAGATATGGTATACACCTCTATACTATAATGCCTGACCTCACATGGTAGCAGGGGTAGAATCTCTATTCACAGTCACAACGTTTGCAATGTATAGTAGCATTCTTTCTTATTCTGACAGTTTGATTAAAATTCACAGAGAGCTGAGGGGCTCATGCTGAAGTAAAGTGCTTTCAATATCTGAAACTCTACAGTAAATTACTTCTCCAACAGAGCAACTGTACTTACATCAATATCCTCTTGGGTAAAAGTTTCTGGATCTTCTCCCATCATGTTGGCTAAATGTCTCTTTCCTAGGTTGAACTCTTCAATCTGTTTTTTAATAAATTCCTCTGTGTACTTTTCAGGTCCTGAGGGTCCTACATTTTTCCTCTGCACTGCTTTAGTGGTGTAGATTAGCCTTAACACCTAACACACAGAAAAAAAAAGTGAGATTCATTTTATATTTTTGGCACAGTGAGCTTTAAATAACATGAATAGTATAACAAGCCATTAATACCTATAACAAGACTCAACACACTATTGTAATAAGTTCGATAAAGCAGAGTTACTCATGAAACCATTGTCTTCGAATTGTTTAATGGCCATAAACAGATAAACATTCTAAAAGTTCACATTTTCACACATTACAATTAATTCTCAAGATTTTTCTGATGGAAGGAAATGTATCATATGACACATCCAGTAGAAGCAAAATACAGCACTGATCAAGAGACACAGTCTTCAGATAAAATATCAGTAAATACACAGGTTTGTCGTTCACCTATAGGCATCCCTTAACAAAATATGAAAATAATGTGTGGGGCAGCTCTCTAGTGGCTTTCAGAAGTATGTGGGTTTACAAATGGCAATAACAGCTCTGGAGTTACAGAGGTTATAGAGTGCTCCTTCTTTGTTCACAGTGCCAGAACAGTTCTTAATCTATTTCACCCTCTCAAGCAGGACAATCAGAAAACCAGTAGGTCTCATTACAAATACTAGTGAGCATCACTCCAGCTCAGAAGTCATTTGATCTTTGTGGGATATAGGTTTGGCTTTTCTTCTATCAAGACAATCAGTAGTTAAGATGACAGATTTCAATCAAGCGGTCTGCCAGACAAACAGGAGCTTTACTGACATAGCTATCTATAATGTCCCAATTCTGGCCTATTGCCAATATTATGCACTATTTTGTCTCTCTAATGATAGTATTAAAGTCCTCTGCAGCTTAATTATTCCACAAACTGAATGAGAACTGATTATTTGTGTGGTATTCTGTGGGCGGGAGGAGAGAAGGAATTACAAGCGAAAAGCTGTGTGGGACAGAAAAGCAAAGACAGGAAAAGAATCACTTCTGAATCAGAAAAATGCCCACTTGTGTTCACAACATAGTATTCTGAAACACTTCTCTCCAGCTCCTTCAACATGACACAGCTTGGCTTTGTGAGCAGGCAGTGCCATTTCACAAGGCAGAGCAAGCCCACCCTATAGTCTGCCCTTACCAGCATTCTTTCCTCCATTCCCTTCACTTGCCCTTCACCATTTCTGGCACTCAGACTATTTTGCAAAGGAGCTCAGGTGGCAGAATTTCTGCTCCCTCCCAGTGAGTGGCCAGTCCTCAGCTGAGTTGGTTAAGTCAAAGAAGGCTCTAAGAAGAGACAAAGTTCACATGAAGTGGCTTGACCCACACACAACTTGGAGCAAGGAAGTTTAGAAGGAGTCCTCCCTTTACCTTCATTTCCATTCAGCAAATTACTAAATTGCCTCTGTGCTCCTGGAGCTGCAACCCCAGTCTGCATTTAGCCAAACATTAAAACCCAAGCACACACAATAAAGCAAACTACGTTAGGGTCCTCATGAGGAACAGAATAAAGCTAGTACTTGAAACAATTCAGTGTTCTCCAGGTCCCAAAAATCATCTTCTCCAGATCACAATTTAGACATGCTGACCATTTTGATGGATTTTTTCCTATTCCAAGTTAAGCTAATATGAGCAGCATATAATACTTGCTATCTTCCTATAACTAGTAACAACGTAATCTTCAAACCCAGTGTCATGGGTTCAGCAGCAGCAGTCATTTTTCTTTAAGCAGTAGCTGGTGAGTACTGTGTTTTGGATTTTTGGCTTG